>JBAMJV010011987.1:0-59527 GCA_037951105.1 Echinarachnius parma | reverse complement strand
CTCTGCCATATTCTAGTCCATTTGACTTGAAATTTTCACACAATACCATGTGGACATATCAGATAACAAAAATATACATGGGTGATTTCAAGTATGGTGTTTGGGGTTGGTGTTAGTTTTACTAATGCCGGCCTTGGGCGCCATATTTGAAGACCCCCAATGTCACGGTATACCATCCTAACACAAAGTCATCTCAAATATGGTGCCTAAGGCCGGTGAACATTAGTGTTTAATAAGCACTAACACCAACCCCAAACACCTTGAAATCACCCAATGTATCAACCATTTATCACTTTTTGCAGTCAACAAAGTTACTAGACCCTTTAAGATGAGAGATTGATAACAATTGTAGATTCCTTTAAGATGAGAGATTGATAACAATTGTAGATCCCTTTAAGATGAGAGATTGATAACAATTGTAGGCTGTATAGTATGAGGGATCTGTGGTTCTTCAAGGTTCCAGCTACCAAGAAAATGTTGACAGTAGTGTAATCTAATAGATCATACGGTCCATTTAGCATTGTATTATAGGCTACAGTTTGACCTCCACTGTTGTAATGGGACTTGTGTGTGTAAGTCGAGAGTAATCATGCCTAGATAAGTTTAGAATAGTGATGATCAGAGTGTCTAGTAGAATAATCAGGGACACTGGTAGTTGTGTTTTTGTAAGAACCAAAATGATTTATTTGGTTCTTGGAACAAGCGTGATAGTTTTATACAACACTCTCTGTATTGGTCCTTCAATTTTGCTACGGAATACACCCTCTTTGTTTTATTTCAGTCAGTCCATAAAGTTTGATGTAAAGCAGAGTAGTAATTTTGATTTGTAAGTGGCAATCCCAATTTTTTAAGTAAATTTAATTATTTTTAAATTTATATTTTAAGATGAAAGTTATTCTCTGGTTATATTACTTAAAGTTTTAGTCAAACCAAGGAGTTACTATCGAAGTAACTCCTTGGTCAAACAGAATGTTAATATTAATAACTAAAACTAAGGGTTACAATAAAAAAAATGCTTAAATGGCAGTAAAATAAACGGTTGAGTAATAAACAGATCTGGATATTTTCCTGTAAAAACAGTCATTGAGTCAACAAGTCGCCCTCCAGACACCTACAAAAAGAACTTTAAAACCATTTTGTTATATTTGTTAAAAATTTGTAGGATAATTGAATATTTTCTAAATTAATTGAATAAAAGTTGGTCTCGACCTTTCCGATTTTGATTTTGATCAAACAAAGTTGATTCTGGCTCTGGTTTTTTTAAAGGTGCCAAAAGGCTTAATGGCACTTTGAGGGCCTGTATTTTTAAAAACATACTGAACTGAAAACTTATTTTTGTATTTTCTTATAGCATCCACCTAGATTGATCTCCCATACCTTAACGAAAATATTTGGACTTCCCTTTATATAGGTCAGATAACCCTAAAGGGCCAATTGTTAACGGAAATTTGTCAACCAAAAATGGGTTCAATTATGTTCAGGTATAAAAAAACACTAACAGATTTTTTTCTTTTTTTATTTGTTGAAAATTATGAACGAGTGTGAGTTAAACTTTCAGAAAATTAACGGCGCTTGATATGTAAAGTAATATTTTGACAGTACAATGCCATCAAAATTGGTGTTTCGGACGTTACATCCTCCGTTAACAATTTAACCCCTCATTACCCCTACCAGTATCATAATTTATTGAAATGATATCAGTATGAAAATTGAACTAACAGTTTCCTCATCATATTGCCTAAAAGGGAAATGACTGATTTCTTAAGCCAGCGATTAAAAAAAAAAACAACATGAAATGCACACATGCTCTCATTTTCCGTTAACAATTTTGTAACGTCCGAAACAATATTTCTTTAGAAATAATTTTTAAAAGGGGGATAACACAAACAATTATTTATCTCAGTTTTGAAGAGACTTGATGTACCTTCCCATCACAGAAAAAAAAAAATGTAATAGCTCATTGCGTTATGATTATATATTCAAAATTAACTTTCCGTTAACATTTGTAACATCCGAAACAAATGTAACGTCCGAAACAAAAAATGTAACTTATAAGCTCATAAGTCACAGGAAAGGGCACATTATATGATTCAATCATCATAATATAAAATAGTACTCATTTTAAAACAAATTTACACATGAATTGGGTAATTAATTGCCAAAACAAATGTTTGAGATCAACCAATGTAAACAAATGTGTTTCGGACGTTACATGGGGTAATTGTTAACACAAAATTGATATTTTGGTGCATTTATTTTCAAAATGATAATATATGGTTATTATTATTCATTTAAATCAAGTAAATAAAACATAATCATCAAAATACATGATGCTTTAACAACATTTAGATGCTTAGTCTGCCCCAAATCCACATTTGCACCAATTTTTCATTGATTTTTCTCAGCTAATTTGTAACCACTAAAGTTTTACAAGACACTTGATATAGTGAATGATATGACTAATCTACTTAGAACAATAACCTTTCTTTTGTGGAACTGAAACACTACCTGCTGCAACAACTCCTGTATTTTGTTTACCATTTACAGAATCTTTTGTATGGTATTGTGAGCTCGTTTCGGACGTTACAAAATGGTGTTAACACACATTTTGATTGCACAAAAAATTCAATTTGGAACATTTAAAAAAGTATTATCTACATTTTTCATGATCTATATGCTTCCTGCTCCAGCAAAAGTGTTTTGAAAAATAAATGATCAGTTATTTGTCTCTGGGAAGGAACTTTTATTTATAAAATGTGAGGAATTGCTATTTTTGCCCCATAATTGTTCATGTTGTAAAGTACACAGAACTACATGTATACTGATTTTGTTTTTTGTATCACATCAAATGCATTATTAGGTTGATTACCTTTATAATGTTCTATAAGAAACAAATGTTAAGTCTCTGTTTCATTATTAATTTAGTGGAAATATAGACATTTTCATTAACAAAGCCTTTTAGTGGTATACAAAAGTACAGTATAACTATGATAAATTTACTCTTCTGGTATCATTCATTAGTTGCAAAATATGTTTTTCCATACTTAAACTTGATAAGAAAAAAATAATCTGCATTGATCCACATGTTTCACTGACAATAATTAAAATGTTAATCATTTGTATTAAAAAAATCCACATGTTAAAACAAAAGTTACTTTTGAAATACTATATAGCATATGCCATGTAAACTATAGGTACATGTACACCAAGATAATTCCTTATCATATTCTTAAGACAATTTCCAGAACATAACTGGTTTATGATCAATTACATTTTTGTGCAAGTCAACTATCTTTGAAAAATATAACCATATCTGCTGGAACAAATATAATTTCTTGACCGTAACCTTATGTGGTACATACAAGTGTACTGTACATGCGCCATTATAACTTGAATTTGAGGTTTTGCTATATTGATCAGTAATGCATTTCTGACAGTTATTCTAATTTTCGATAATAGTTTGATAAAATTAGTTTGAGCTTCATATTTTATCAAAATAAGAAAATGGAAAATTTAAATCATATACAATGTATGTCATTGTACAATACATATACTTTTATCTTTTGTAAAATGATGAAGGAAACTCTGGAAAGTCACATCGATCATCCTTTGACTGTATATAATAACAGTTTCTAATTGCATGTAATATTTGTACAAAATCTTGGATTTTGTCTATCAATATGGACTACATTCACTATCCCTTTCCTTGGGAGTTCAATTAATGCACATATTTATGGGTTTTGCTTGCAAAATCATGCAAACAAAGCGAGTTAAGATATGTTTTGAAGTGATGTTAACACCATGTAACGTCCGAAACAAAATAGGGTATGTCATAACATAATGCAACTTTGCTACAATAAATTATAGATCACAATTCTCAAATTGTATTTATTGTAGTACTAGGTACTTCATAATTTCACTAAAACCCTTAAAATTATCTCTACTTTGGAGATCTGAACATAATTATAGATAAATCAAATTTACATGTACTGTAATGTATAATGTCATATATGGTTGATAGAAGACCCCTTTCTGTGCTATGAAGTTAATTTGACCATTTCGAAGAAGAATTTGGATAGATTTACATCTAAACATATACTTTCTGTATTTAAATATTCCAAAACAGCAAAGATTTAAACCACAACTGGTCATAGAAGTGTGAAAAAAGGGTAAATGTTAACAATGTGTAACGTCCGAAACACATACAAGAATCAAATTTGAATTTTTTTTGCAAGTGTCTTGCTCCAATTTTATATCATGTAAATATGTCCTATCATGTATTGTTTCCATACAATAAGTTTGAACCAACAACAGTAACAAAAATTTGCATTATAAAAACTTCAAATTGCAAAATCCAAATTTTAAGGCTATTTTTCACTTTAAAATGACCTAAAAACAAAAATTTAAGAAACAGAAGCCCCCAAAATGGCACACATGATGTCAGAAGCCCACTTTAAATATTTGTATTATTTGTAATGCCATTTGGAATAGTAGGATTTTAGTATGGCAATGTGAAAATGTATCATATTTTTCTTTTAAAACAGGAAATCCTAAATGTTCATAGATATTTTGCAGAATTGGGGATAGATTAAGCCCAGATATTTATATTTCACGAAAATATAAGTTGTGTCAATGTTAAAAAAACATGTTTGAAGTTAGTTCACTTAATTTCAATTTTGACCATGTTGGTTGACACATTTGGCATCTTTAAAAAAACCAGTGCCTTCTGCCTTTAAAAATGTGTACTCACAAAATTTTCACTTATATTTTCATTACCTCACAATTTTTCTTTCTTTCTAAAAGCTAGAGCTCTAAACTAAAACTGACTATCCCTTTAACATTAGCTTGCACAGGATTGCCAGGATGCACCAGGGGCCATTCAAATGTCAAAGGTTGGGGAGGGGGGGGGGGGGGGGGGGGGCTGGAAAATGTTACCCCTGGCACTGGGATTGATCATACAGTACGATACTGTACTCTATATAGCTCTGGCTGATCTAATAATGGGAGGTTGGTAGTCATTGACCACCAAGTACTGGACTGATTACCTGTTTATGTATTATATTTAGCGGCTTGAACCAGTTGGCTTTCAATAGCTGTGTCCAATAATAATAAGGTCCAATGATGGAGATTGGTAGACATCGGCACACCAACAAGCAAGAAGTTGTAACTGGACAAGTTACCAATCTTTCAAGTATTTACTCTTCTTTTCTTTCAGTAGCTCTGTCTAACAGTGGCGTAGACAGGTTCTTACACCTGGGGGGGATGATTTGCCATTCACCGGACCAAGACCAATTTTCCGAGACCAAGACAATTGCTTGAAAGTCCTCTCAGTGTGTGGGGGGGGGGGGGGGGGGGGGTAGATGTTAAGATGGTCGTGAAAGCAGTTTTTTCTTCTTCTTTTTTTCTTTTTTTTTTTGGGGGGGGGGGCGGGGCAAAACCTATGGGGGCTCAGGATTTTTTGTGTGTATATAGGGGCTCATGCCCAACCACACTCACAGTGCTGCCAACTTTGAGCCAGATGTGAGAGTGAGACATTGCAAGGATCGAAGCGACCAAGCCCGAGGGAGCGAAGTGACTGAGTGGGGGGAGGGGGTGTCCCCCTCCCACGCTAGAGAGATTTTGCTTTTTTGGACTTGAAATTGTGCATTCTGGTGCTTACCTAGATAGGAAATTCGGGCTTAACATTAACTATATCTGGGAAAGCGTGTTATGATTTGATCGACCAGAAATGTTACATATATTTTCACGAAGAAAACAAATAATTGACACATATCACCCCAACACAAATATTGTATTTATATTTAGCATCATACACAGGTTTAACATCACCATATGCCACATTATGGATGATCCAACAACTTAGCCTATTGTCAAGAATGAGTCCCGAGGGGCGAAGCTACCGAGGGCTGGGGCAGGGCCAAATAGGGAGGGTTTGGGAGGGGGTATCCCCCTCCCACGGAGAAGATTTTGCATTTATATTTAAAATGGTGCAATTTGGTGCACGTCACACAAGGAGCCAGAGCAATGCCAGCCTACACTGAAACTACGTGGCCCGGTATACAGAAAAAAAAACTCACCCCTGACCATACGCAAGTTACACAACAAACTGAGATAATCTGTTGGCGCGCAGCAAAAATTGAAAGTTGATGTATAAATTACCTTTTTAACGTTATAATTAACAAGTCTTAGCTCATACAACTTATGTTTTCTTTCCCATTCGTATACAGCTACACACACCAAAAAATATATCCTTCCCTAAAACCTGGGGGGGATGATTGTACATGTCATCCCCCCACCTTGTGAGGTGGGGGGGATGCATCCCCCTCATCCCCCCCGTTGTCTACGCCCCTGCTGTCTAAGGTCCTTTAGTAGATAATGGTACACATTGAACACCTATGAGCAAATGTGCGTTATCTTTAGAAACTTTACTTTTAATAGACTACTGTATGTTTAGCCTCCATGCTCACTTTGTTTATGTACTGGCCTATTCGGGCTAGCAAAATAATTATTATGACATTTTACTTGCCCCAATATAAAACTAACCTTAATTGCCCTCTTACTGTTAGATGGGATCAACACGTTGTTCTCTTACAAGTAGTTGAACAATTATTTACTTGCCCAACACCAATTTCTACTTGCCCCGGGCAAACGGGCAAGTGCTAGTGTTGAGCCCTGCTGGAGAGTGGTAGACATGGACCACCAAGAAGCAAGAAGTCATACTGGACCGATTATCTAATATATATATCTATGCTTTTTCTTAAGATGCTTTATCAAAAAAAAACTCACCCCTGACCATACGCAAGTTACACAACAAACTGAGATAATCTGTTGGCGCGCAGCAAAAATTGAAAGTTGATGTATAAATTACCTTTTTAACGTTATAATTAACAAGTCTTAGCTCATACAACTTATGTTTTCTTTCCCATTCGTATACAGCTACACACACCAAAAAATATATCCTTCCCTAAAACCTGGGGGGGATGATTGTACATGTCATCCCCCCACCTTGTGAGGTGGGGGGGATGCATCCCCCTCATCCCCCCCGTTGTCTACGCCCCTGCTGTCTAAGGTCCTTTAGTAGATAATGGTACACATTGAACACCTATGAGCAAATGTGCGTTATCTTTAGAAACTTTACTTTTAATAGACTACTGTATGTTTAGCCTCCATGCTCACTTTGTTAATGTACTGGCCTATTCGGGCTAGCAAAATAATTATTATGACATTTTACTTGCCCCAATATGGGCAATTCCGGATGAGAGAGGCCAAAAATGGAAAATTTAAAAGTTTCTGAAATACAATTTCAAAGCATGTTTTGGGTGGACAACGTCCTATATATTAGTGAATAGAAGACCGTTTGTGAATAACTTAATCTGTTTTTCTGAAAGCAGTGTTTGAACTTTTTGGGTTTTCTAGGCTTCAGAATTGAAAAAATGACTAAATTCAATACCAAATCAATAAATTATTGATCCCTGAACTTATTCCTTTGTATACTTTGCAGTTATACTAGTATATGGATAATCTTCTTATTTTGTAAAGCACTTGTTCCAACCGGAACCAATATTTGCTGGACAGAATGACCAAATCTACTCCAATTTGTATGTAATTCCGTTACCGAAATTCCAAGAAAGTTTTTTTAAAGAACTGTAATATTGATGAATTATTCTGTAATTGTAAATCCAATGCTAAAATATGTGTCCTTGAAATCCCAAACACCAAATTCTTTAATATCTTCACCCATTTCTATGAAAACATCGGTAACGGAATTACATGGTAACGGAATTACACCGGTAACGGAATTACATCGGTAGGGGACGCAACATTAATTTGACTTCAAAGTGGGTAGGAAGTTTTTGAAAGAAAGGAACTCCACCTGCTATACAGGGGGGAAAACAAAATCCAACTTCTGATGAGTAAAAAACAAATTTATGAATATAAAGGAAGATAACAAATGAGATAGATCTTCCTCTCTTATGACCTTCTGTTCTTTTGCCATAAAATAGTTGAGAAACAGTTTATCTATTAAACATATGTCAGGCATAGTTTTCAGAAAGTATAAACAAACAAAATCTTGCAGTCTTTGGCAAGAAAATAAAAAATAGATCACCCAACCCCAACACCCTCCCCTTGTTGAAGTCTAAGACTGCAGGTAGTATTGAGGAAGATAGTGTCCAAGAACACTCAGAACAGAGGAAAAAGCAACAACACAGACTATATTAGCAATGTCATCAGCAGCGGCATGGAGGACCTCAAATTGAAATGGGTGGTAGTTCAACACTGCAAAGAAAACAATGCCAAAAAATTAATTGGCCAAGTGATAGAAGCTTTGGATAGTAACATTACTGTCAAATTATTGAAGCAAACAGTACCAGAGAAGTATGGTTGGCCACATAGTAGATGACTTTGGCTTGAAATCTCATCAGTTGCTCAACTCGAGATTGGTCTAAAAAGACCAAGACTACCAGTACCACTTTGCGCCAGCAGGAGTATTGAGTATAAAGTTTCATATCATTATCTAGTCAATCCCTTGCTTCTGCTTAAAAGCATTAAGACAATGGGCCCTTTGAAATTCTGTCAATATTATAAGAGGTCACCTGCAAATGTCCAGGATGATCCAGACACAATTGGGCTGATGACAGACTATACTTCGGCTATATTTCAAAGGGCCCATTGCCCTGCTGCCTAATATCAGAACTCAAGGGATTGACTAGATAATGAAAGGAAACCATTCAAATATTATAGCACCATACAGGAACTACACAATAGGTCTACTGGTGAATATTGTTACCGGTAGGTTTTGTCTTTTTAAGCCAAGCTCAAGTTGAGCTACTGATTTGAGAATTCGGGCCAATTACATTATTCACAGGTCTTAGATATGTAAAAGAGCCACAAACAGACAGAATAGATATACATGTATACTCTCCTTCATATAAATGCACATGTATCATGCTAACTTATTCACTGGCTTTAAAATGTAGCTTGCCATTATTATTGCTGATGAATTAAAGTTCAGACAATAAGATTGAACTCTATCCTTGCTGGCCATTTGACTTGTCAGTATTGTAACATACTTTGTTAGTACAATTTATAAATAAGTTTAGGATTTTTAAAACTTGAACATCTTTAATATCAAGTTGTACACATTGTGCATTACATAATATACTACACACAATTAATTGTATCCCTGATACATGTATCACCTGATCTCTGACTATAAATTAATGTTCTTGTACATGCTTCTAACAATTTATTATGTCCAAATTGCATCAAGTATGTGTACATGATCAAAAAGGTGTCTTGGTAGTATTCTTCAGTAGTAGTGATTTTGATCAGATGGATGAGTTTAATTTAGAACAATTTAGTAGATGGCATACAGGTAGACATTATTTACATGTCTAATAGCATATAATCATAGATACCCTCAATGAGCCACAAATGGACAGAAGAGATACACTTTCCTTCATATAATTACTCATAACATACTAATTAGTTTCCTGGCTTTTAACTTCCCAGTATTATTGGTATTAACATTCAGACAATAGGATTGAACCCTATCCGTGCTGGCCATCCACCCAAAAATAATATTCTTATTATAGAAAGGTAACATCTTTAGTATTCCATTCCTTCAACAAGCTCACAAAAATATGTTTTCAGAAAAGAAAAAAAAATTGGAAAAAGCATCACCATTCTCAACCATGCTTTCATGCGGTCTGAATTGCGAAGACTATATGCGTGCAGAGCCAGAGCGCTCTGTGCAGAGCGAACGAATCATCCGGGATTCTATTGACGTACGCGTGAAAACATTGGCGCACTAGCAAATGCTTGGCCCGTATGGAACCAGGAAATAGCAGTGGTTCCGTAAGTGGTGGAAATTAATTGATTTGTTTATGAATTACACAACCCTTTGCAAAATGTCGGGTATCTATTTGATATCACAAAACGGTTCCAAAACATATAATAATGTGTTGTCCTTTGCCTGGTGGTCCCCTTTAAACTTACCAGCATGGTTACATACTTTGTTAGTACATGTCCAATGTATAAGTCTTCCCAGGGTTTTCTGAATTCTAATATCAAGTTGTACACATTGTGTATTGCATGATATACTTCAAGCAATTCATGTTACCCTTGATACATGCATAATTTGACATCTGACTTTGATTTCTAAGCACTTGCTTCCCAATCTGTTTTGTCCAAATTGCATAATATAAGGAAGTGTACATGATCAAAAAAGTGTTTTTGTAGTATATGTGTATGAAATACTTTGGTAGAAGTGATATTTATCCAATGGATACGTATAGTTTAGAAGAATTTGTGGATAATTGACAAAGCAGTGTTACTAGTGTAATTCCGTTACCATGTTCATTAGATAGCTTTCTAGTATAAATATAGAAATATGTGACCATTGATTTGAGCCAGGACTGCAGAGTTTGATAACAAGGACTATGTAAATGAAGACTGACTTGAATTTCGCAAATACAAATAGTTATTTTTTTAGAAATTTCACACTGCGTTACCAAATTAACAAATTAAGCAGGCGTATTCATATATTACTTCATAATTTGGCATAAAAGTATCTTGCATTTTGGTTTTTATAAATGTTTGAACATAAAAATAACATTTTAAAGGGATTTTAGCTTATCTGGTATTCAAAAATTTAAACTTTTTAAGGTAAATTTCAGAAGGCGTAATTCCGTTACCATTTATGTAATTCCGTTACCGCTGCCTTTTTTGGAAACATGGTCAGTTACGACCAAACAAGATGAACATAAAGGAAAAAATTAATGTTATCATGAAGTTGACACCCATAGCGATGAATTTTAAAATAAATCTACACAAAATGTCTTTTAAATTTCAGAGGAATTCATGTGAAAGTTGAAGGTGGGAAAAAAGGCCCATTCTCTGCCGTAATTCCGTTACCGACGTATCATACGTGCTAGCACTTTCCTCATGTATGAAATTTCCATATTTTTGTTTCTATATGACAGCAGGTATATCTCCAGAACTTATTAAAGTGTTGATAAGCCTTTAGGTCATAGGACTAATCCATATTATGAAAAAGAATGAGCAAAATTTCTCTGAATTGTAATTCCGTTACCACGGAATTGCCCATATAAAACTAACCTTAATTGCCCTCTTACTGTTAGATGGGATCAACACGTTGTTCTCTTACAAGTAGTTGAACAATTATTTACTTGCCCAACACCAATTTCTACTTGCCCCGGGCAAACGGGCAAGTGCTAGTGTTGAGCCCTGCTGGAGAGTGGTAGACATGGACCACCAAGAAGCAAGAAGTCATACTGGACCGATTATCTAATATATATATCTATGCTTTTTCTTAAGATGCTTTATCCCTCTTGTCTTCCAATTAAGCCTGGGTCGGAACAGACGGAATACCGGAATCCGTCCGGTGTGTGCGTGTTCCGGTTTTGTTTTCTCCATTCCGGTATTCCGATGAAAATCGCGGAAAACCTCTTTTTCCTCAAAAATTCATATTTTGTAGTAGAAAACTATTAGAAGAAAACAAATGACAAAAAAGTACAAGAAAGACGATGTCGAATGCAACTTACAATGACAAGAAATCCGCTGACAGCCGATCTAGCGCGCGGTGCGGCGAGTACGGCATACGATCGACGTCGTAGACTAGCTACCTCGGCGCGCCCCGCAGCTGCTATCAGTCAGAGCTGCGCCGTACCATGTCACCCGTACGTGTATCATACTACACATGTACGTAATACTGCACATGGATCAAACGATTCTCAAACGTTGACATCCAGTCCGCCCTCTATCGGTACTAAACTAATGCTCCGATACAGCCCGCCATATCACTCGTATACTTTGCGTGCAGGTTATGGGTCTCATTTCTTACGCGAGATATCCATCCGCCGGGAATTGGGGAAGTCCCTGATGGATTATATCTCGCGTAAGAAAAAAGACCCGATAAGCTGCACGCAAAGTATACAAGTGAAGTGTTAGTGTTGACTTATTCGTGTCGTTGTACAAGCTTCAGTTCATGCAGGTCCGAGCGAGTTAGAAAATGTTCGAGATATAATCAGCGCATTTTTTGTTGTTGCTGTTTTTGCAGGTAATTGTTCTCGTATAAGTGAAATAAGAGATAGTCTAGAATAGGTGCGATCTTAATCGTAATAATCTTACATTTTCGTTCCTTTTCGGCACTTATTAAGAGTGCAACTTGAAAAATGCAAGGTCAAGGCAGTTGAGTTGGCCTGTCTCGCAGCGCGGGGCCTGCCTGCGCTGCCGAAACTATGCATGGCAGACCTTCTAGTGTGTGTTCGTTCCGTATCATTCATTGGCAGGTTTTTTTTTAATCGGAATACCGGATTCTGACCGGCACAACACCGGCGGATTCCGGAACAAAAAAATTCTGACATGACTCAGGCTTACTTCCAATAGCTCTGTTTAAGATCCTTTAATGGAGGATAACACTTCATTGACCACCAAGAAGTAAGAAGTCATACTGGAGGATTATGTGCCCCTAGACGCATTACTACCCTTGTCTTTCAGTCGCTCCGTCTATGGTCCATAATAGAGGGTGGAAGTCATCAACCACCAAGAAACAAGAAGGCCTACTGGATCGATTAATTGTTTATATGACTTAAGATGCTGTATCCCTCTTGTCTTTCAGTAGCCGTGTCTAAAAAGTCCATAATGAAGGATGGAAGTCATCAACCACCACAAAACAAGAACTCCTACTACAGGGCTCCACACTAAATTTTTGCTGGCCCAAGGTGCAATTTCACTGGCCCCGGGCCAGCGGGCACGTCGAGCCCTGCCTACTGGACTGATTATTTCATGCGTTTTCTGAAGATGCTTTATTCCACTTGTCTTTCAGTAGCTCTGTCTAGTGTCCATAATGAAGGATGGAAGTCATACTGGACCGATTAATTGTCTATATATTACATACTTGCCAACTGTCCCGTTTTTATCGGAATTGTCCCGTTTTTTAAATTTTTTAGAAGTGTAAAATCGGGACGTCCCGATTGTTATTAATGTTAAGTTTTAAAAAAAAAAAAAAAATTATTTTTTATTTTTTATTTTTTTTACTTTACTTTACTTTATTAAATGTATAGAGACAACATTTAAACGTAAATCTGACCAAATCTTACCTAGTAATTTTGGAAGAATTATGAAAAATGGGTCGAGAATGCATTTGATACTCAAAAACGTCAAGGCCTGGACCCCTGTCGCAATGGACTTTGTGCTTGCAATGTGCACTTCCCGCACACTTGTGCAATTATGCTGCGACTTTGGACCCCTGGCCAATTTTGTCCCTCTTTCCAAAATTCAAATGTTGGCAAGTATGATATTATATGCTTTCTCTTAAGATGCTTTTCTCTACTTGTCTTCAGTAGCTCCGTCTAAGACTAAGGTCCATAATGGAGGATGCATGTAGAGGACCGCCCTCGAGCAAGAAGCCCAGACTGGGACTGGCCAGCGAATGGAGCAGTGACGACATCATTAGTCTACTGGAGGAAAATCATCGTCTTCGAAGTGAGGTGTCTTCCCTGACTGACAAACTGAGACATTCAGTGGGTGAGTACCTTTTGTAATTGGCCATATATATATCAGTACTTTCTTTAAAGGTATGATATTATGTGCAGAAGACATTCACTGCAAAAACTTAGATGAAGTTAGATTAAAATCACTAAATACAAACATTTTGCATAATTCTGTTGAGCAATTTTATTTGGTCCACAATTGTTGCAAGGGAATTGTCAACTTGTTAATTTCTTTGGCTCCTAACTCTAGATTGATGTACAGTTTTGTGATAATTGGACAAATTATTTATGTTTTCTGGTTGGAACATTTTGATAATGGCCAGTGCATGCTGTTTGGGTTTGGGTAAAAAAATCATCTCCGAGTGTCCTTCTGCAGATCGGCATATAGCAAAACCCTGTACTTGTCGGTAATTCATGTCTAGGAGAAATGGGCATTTTAAGTTCACATAATGTGTGGAAAAGACTTATAATTGTAAAATTGAAATAATCCTACATATCTTCGCCAATTATCGACCAATTTGTTAGGAACAAAGTATCAAATGAAAGCTTGTGACAGGGCCTTTCTATTGGTATTTATAAACAAGTCTACATTTTGATTTTTACCAATGAGTGCAGGGTTTGGCTATGGCCGGTCACATATAAACACATATAGTTTTCACTGAATTTAAAGTCGTCCAACAGATCAGCTTTCTTCAGACCTTCCATAGAATCCATCTGCCATCTAATTTCTAGCACTTGCATTAAAGTTAATACTTGTTGGAAACCATTCTTTATTGTTTGGGTCTCCCTGTTTGCTATGTTATCTTTGTTGATCTCATTTCCTCCATCCACAGATACCAATGAATTCAAGCACCTCCTACAGAACACCCTCCATACGGTGGATCAGAAAATCCTGACAACAGACAACCACGCTTCTTCAGGGAGACCACCAGGTTGTATCGGATGCGGCAGCTTCCACCCGGGTTTGTCCTGCTGCAGTGATGGCCTGGTCACCAACTACCACCACCTCCAGGGAAGGCAGACAGGGTGTCTGCACACCCACGGCTATGAAGCATCAACAGGGGACATGATGAACGGACCGTGGATGACCGGTCATCACGTAGGCCGCAGGGGCCATATCATGTACGACCCTTACCGCATGTCCATCCCTGCAGTCCGGCTGAGTGGAATGACGCCAGGAGTATCCACGCCCAGACTTCCGGGAGAGCCTTACATCATTAAGGTCCAGTCCCTTGCCGAAATTCAGGATCCAAACAACAACGGCAGCAGCCTGAGCCAACAGGGTTCTTTGGACAACTTGCAGGATATCTCAGAGGACTCGGGAACTGTTCCACAACCTCCACGGAGCATTCAGAGTGTTATCTCAGAGGACTCGGGAACAATTCCACTACCTCCACGGATCATTCAGAGTGTTATCTCAGAGGACTCAGGAACAGTTCCACAACCTCTGCAGGGCATTCAGAGTGTTCTAAGCGAGGACCAAGAATCACTGGTTATCCTAGACACCCAAGATCCTATGCCTGTTCTGGACAAAATTAGTGCAACAAATGGAGCTGTTCTGCCAGCAAGCAGCGACACTGGATTTGTTCTAGTTGATGGTGAGGAAAGTGATACAAGACTGACCCCCGTTACGGACAGTTCCAGTGACACCACTCATACTCAAGAGTCATCCAAGGAGATCGGTCCTCAGAATAACTTTATTCCATCTCCAACATCCGGGCAGGGTGATCAGACTCCTTCTCAGACTGAGAGCCCAGTGCTACCGGATACCAGCCAAGATGCTGAGCCCAGCAGAAGGTCTAGTAAGAGGTCTGCTGGCGAAGAGGTATGTGAAAGAATCCATTGATATGATAAGTTCTTTGTTTCAGTAATCCATTCCTCCAGCAACCAAAGATATATATGTATGTGCCTCCAAAAATAAATTCAAATTTGTATTTTAAACATTTTTGTAGTGTTATTAAATGAACATTCATGGGGGTGCAGAAACAGGACTAGTTCTATTGTCATAGGAACTGAACCACCCTTTGATTTTCTAGATGATACATAGTTTTCTTAGCTGCAGACCCACGAACACATTTATTAGTCTGATGATGAGCTTTCCAATTATGATAAAGATTTTCTGGAAACCTCTAGACTTTTAATCTGAACTTTTTGGTGGAATGGACGACTAAAACTATTCTCTTGTCGTATTATTAGAAAATTGTTTTCCAAAGAAACTAATGGCATTCCATTGGTCCAACTTAGCATTAGGTTTAACTTTAATAGAAACTTTGTGAAACATCCCCTTGGTTTTGTTTCTCTAGAAGTATGATCAGGGCCCTGCTGCAGAAAGAGTTGCAAACGATTGTAAACTTTGCAACTAATGTTCCAGAGACACCCCCGAAACACCCCAAAGTGACAAACCAAATCTGTGGTGGGTGTTGCACAAATTTTTTTTGTTGCTGGTCCTGGCTCCCGGACTAATAGAATAGTTGGACCTTTTCAGGAATACCTTGTCTCTTACCTGCTTTCTACGTCATATTATGCATGCATGCATACATCAAGCCTTCACACCAACTTTTTTCTATACTGGCCCGTTCAGGCAAGTAAAATCATAATTTTTCAAATTTTACTTGCCCGAACAGAATTTTTACTTTCCCGCATATTTCTAGATGTGATTTAAACCTAATGAATGACACCATTCTCTCGTTGTTGACCAATAGTTTAGTTGCCTGATCGGGCAACCAAACTAGGCAATTTATGAAATTTTACTTGCCCGACATAAATTTGTACTTGCCCCGGGCAATAGGGCAAGTGGTAGTGCCTTGCATACATCTATCTATCTATCTACCACCATAACTTGAATTATTTATATCATTCCTGGCAATCTAGTCGGTAGAAGTAGGTTCGGGCAGTGGAGTCCATATCACGAAGAAAGAGTACGCCAGAGCGACCAGGGCTGGGACCTACACCTCCATGGTCGTCCAGCTCATGAGGGTGCTGTTTACGGAGGAGGAGATGACAACGTGTTCTGTGACGGGCGCCAGAAGATCTAGATGGGGGTCGCACATCACTGCTCGCCAGCCCCTTAACCAGAAGATTGTTAACGCCATCGTAGGTAAGCTTTCAGTAATAATAATAATAATATGAACATTGCAGCTACTATAAATATAATATACTCTACTGCGCTTATAAAGAGCTCCTTCTAAGTGAACAAAAACAAACAAAACCAGGACATATTTATAAACAAACAATCTTATGAAAAGGCCTGTATAAATAAATGTGTTTTTAACATAGACTTAAATGTAATGATTGGTAGGTAATTATAATCAACAGGATCAATGGCCATGAGAATATCATTCACATGAAGGATTTCCACTCCTATTAGGTCCCCATTTAAAAAAATAGTTATACTGAACGTACATTGAACATATAAACGGGGCTCCACACTTCCTTTTTGCCAGAGGCCCGGTCGGGCCAGCGAAATAATTTCTTCCCCTTTTCTGGTGGCCCTAAAGAAAAATTCACTGGCCCAAAAATGTTATTTCATGAATAAACTTTTTACTATTCAAAATATCGCTCTTTCCTGATCATATAGATGAAGCATGACACGGAAGAAAACAAGAATTTTTCTAATTTTGTCTTGTCATGTCAATCTGCTTGCCCGATCGGCCAGCCACCAAAAAATATGACTTTTATACATTTCTGCTGCCCCGAAGTGCAATTTCACTGGCCCCGGGCCAGTGCAAGTATCAAGCTCTGATGTAAATGTATATTAAACAGAAACAAATTAAATCGTAAATAAGTAGGTCAAAGGTCAAATGAGGGTCAATGTGAAGTTTTGGGGGTAAGAGTCTATTAGGGTCGATAACTTTCCAACCCTGCATCTGTTTGTAACCAAACTTGATTGGTAGATGTCCTATACCGGCCTCCATGATATGCTGGCATCAAAGGTCACATAAGTAGGACAAAGGTCAAATGAGGTCACATGTGAAAGTTTTGGGGTAAGAGTCTATTAGGGTTGATAACTTTCCAACCCTGCATCTGTTTGTAACCAAACTTGATTGGTAGATGCCCTATATTGGCCTCCATGATATGCTGGGGTCAAAGGTCATAAGTAGGTCAAAGGTCAAATGAGGTCACATGTGAAAGTTTTGGGGTAAGAGTCTATTAGGGTTGATAACTTTCCAACCCTGCATCTGTTTGTATATAAACCAAACTCGATTGGTAGATGCCCTATATTGGCCTCCATATTCTGGGGTCAAAGGACACATATATAGGTCAAAGGTCAAATGAGGTCAAATTTGAAAGTTCACCTGCAAGACTCTATAATGGTCGATAACTTTCCAACCCTGCATCTGTTTGTAACCAAACTTGATTGGCATGAATGCGCACAATTGGGCGAGACACATTACGGCTATCGCCTTGTTTCTTCTTTTTTTAGTATTCGCCTAAGGGGAGTAACAATTGAATAAGTCACATTCGAATACCAACAGCTGTTCAGCTATTTGAATTATTTGAATATTTGTCCCAGGACTAATGGCCCGGTCAGATATCAACGGATATCGGAAACGTATGCCCAACGAATAGACAATTTGCGAAATTAAATTATCCGGTGATGAAAGTCATCTCCATTGCTTCATGTACAAAACATAGAGCAACGTACATCACCGAACAAGGAACGGACAAGAAACGTATAGAACGGATGGAAATTTTAACTCTCCGTTTGACATCCGTTTGCGCAATCCGTTGATATGTGACCGGGCTATAATGAGTAAGCCTGTCCCTATACTCAAGTGAGCTAATGGCAGGGCCTGACCCTGCCTGCTTGCCTGAGACAAATTAAAATTGTGTTGATATCTCATTGTAAGGTCAGGACTCGGGACATGAAAGTTTGCGCGGCATTCAAGTTCGCACAATTAATTTTGTACATTTGATTTGCAGGATAGGATGTACTGCAAAATTTCTATATTTGCAGTTGCACAGTGTTAACAAACTTTGACGTCACTCTGGTTTGTGCATGCATCATAGCTGCCAACCATTCCTTTTTAAAAACATGAATAAGGCGATCCCTTTTTTCCATGAGAAATCCTTCTTTTACCCCCAATGTTCAATTATATATTGTATACTGTACATCATGTAAAGTGGATGTAATGTACAATGTATACCGTGATCTTCAAAATTTCACGATAATTGGTTATGCACAAGATAAAGTAACATTTTGTATTGAAGCAGCAATATTCATGATGACATGTCTCATTGAACACATTGCCTCTGCTACTTCACTTTTGCAAATAAGTTTCATTTTCACTTTTTTTTTATTATTTCAAATTGCCTTTTTTGCCCATCTGGGTTACCTTTTTCTGTTTTGATAGGTTGGCAGCTCTGCATGGTGCATGAAATTGGCTCTGAAATGACGATGCTGTTAGCTAAAACAGCTACGTCAAGAATATGAATGGGAAAATTAGTGTGCGGACTTTGATGTCACTTTTTAAAGGGTTTTGAAAAACAGACAACATGAATCATAGACTTTGAGTTTTCTTAAAACAAAATCATGTTCATTATACTACAGAATATTCAGAATCAACTGGTATACATGTATGCAAATCATTATGAAATTTTGTTTCAAATTGGTGTGATTAAAAGTTATAGGTGCGCCAACTTCGATGTCACCGTCATTCTTGTCTGATTGGATATAAAAGTGACAAGAATTTTTTTGCGGAGGCATTGTCTGGAATTCTCATGAGCGGGTAACATTAATGAGCGGGTAACATTAATGAGCTAATGAATTGAGTTGCTTGCAGTTGAATTACTCTAGTTTATGCAGGTGTCATTTGTATGACGCACCTCTTGACCCCCGGGAAAGGTGCGTCATTGTACCGATGTGCGTCACCCTTTTATGAACCATGAAGCACCCTCCGTCAGAAAAAGTGACTCTTCATTAGGAAACATTGACGCATATTTGAGTCAAAATTGTGACGCACCATTTCATAAAAATGACCGACCCATGACGCACGTCATTTTGCGCACCAGAAAGAAACCTCGCCAGATTACATGACGGTCCTATTAATGAACCTTGTGACGCACTCGTGGTAAAGTGACTGACTATGACGCACACATGGGTCGGTGTTGTGACTGACCTTTTGCTTCCATGACGGTACTGTGCGTCATCAATATTGGGGTACATGACGCATCCATGACGCACCCATGGCGAGCGCTCAATTATGGTGCGTCATACAAATAACACCTGAATTATTCACATGATTCTTATCCGATCCGTAGACGCTGTGCAGGCAGAATTTGGTGGCACAGTCAGCTCTGGCATGATAAAAAAACGCATGACGAGCGCTCAATTATGGTATATACGTCGAAGTCTGAATCCAGTCCAACTGGGTAACCTTTGCCTTTGAAATCTTGTTGGTAAGATCTATATTTAAGGGAGACTGCCATTAAAGTAATTTTGGCTGGAATATTCATGCGCTGGTTAATTTAGCCCTGGCTAAACCCGGATTCATGGAGTGCTGCACTTCAAGGAATCTTTTTTTATTTCTTTATGCACACTCATTATACACAAATACACATAAAACCAAGATGCTTATTATATCACTGCATGTGACGCAAGCTTACTCTTAAATATGCTAAACTGGTATGAAGAAAGCCTTCCGTAAATCGGTGGGCTTATTTCCCCATGGAATTACGTGATTTAGCTAGGGCTTATTTTAATCCGCTCATAAGAATTCCATCCATTGTCGTCGTCGTCATCATCATCATCATCATCATCATCATCGTCATCATCACTGATATTATCACCTTCGCTGTTTTCATATCATTTCCCCATGGAATTACGCGATTTAGCTAGGGTTAATTTTAACCTGCTCATAAGAATTACATCCATTGTCGTCGTCGTCGTCATCATCATTGTCATCATCACTGATATTATCACCTTCGTTGTTTTCATATCATTTTCAATTATTGCGATTTAGCTCAGGCTAAATTTAACCCACTCATTAGAATTCCAACCATTGTCATCATTGTCATCATCCTTATCACTGATATTATCACCTTCATTGTTTTCATATCGGGTGGTATTCTACTAAATTTATCAACTTATGCTGGACTAAACACAGCATAGCCTTGGACTAACTAATCCTCACTTTAGTCCACACCACTGGGCTAAGTGGATTAACATTTTGGTATTCTGGTAGCTCGGGATAACTCAGACTAGTTAACTTCGGACTAAGTGTAGATTAAATATTTTTTTGAATCAACTGGTATGGAAATCATTATCAAAATCAATATATTTCCCTACAAATTGGTGCGATTAAAGTTAGGTGCGTGATCTTCGATGCCACCATCATCCTTGCCTGACTGGATATAGCAATTAAAGGGGACCACCAGGTAGAGAGCAACACATGATTATATGTTTTGGTACCGTTTTGTGATATCAAATAGATACCCAACACTTTGCAAAGGGTTGTGTAATTAAAAAACAATGCAATTAATACCACCTCTTGCGGAACCATTATTATTTCATGGTTCCGTACGCGGCAAACGTTTGCGAGTGCGCCAATTCTTTTCCCGCCTACGTTTGGAGACAATAGAATCCCGGACAATTTGTTCGCTCTGGACAAAGGTAGTTTTCGGACCTGCAGACCCATGAACACAGTATGCTTTAGAATGGTGATGCGTTTTTCCAACTATCTTTTTTACCGGGAAACATATTTTATCTGAACTTCTTGATGGAATGGACTACTAGAGATGTTACCTTTCATTTATAAGAATATTATTTTTGGGTGGTGGTACCCTTTAAAAGATTTGTTTGCCCGCCCGCGAAGTAACCAAAGGAATTGGAAAAAATACACGGGGGCGGCGGGCGAATTCGCCCCCGAAATGCCCAAATTCGCCCCTGAAAAAAAAAAAATTTCCCCCCGAAATTTGTTTTCTTTTTTGGGGGATTTTCTGGATTTTTTGTGGGATTTTCTGTTTGGATTGTGATCAAATGCTTATAAAATGATCACTTACAGCATTATAGCTTATTAGTAGCCCCTGGAATTCGAAAAAGAGCCCGGATATTTGTAGCCCCCGAAAGTTGGAAAAGTAGCCCCCGAAAATGGAGCCCCCGAAATAAAAATATTAATTTTTTCGCTGTTGTCTGTACTTCTCATGACCTGGTAACATTGCTCTAGTCCTTTCATTTCTTATCTGATCCCTAGACGCTGTGCAGGCGGAATTTGCTGGCACAGTCAGCTCTGGCTTGATAAAAAGCCGCATGACCAATCAGTTGTGGTATCAACGTCGCAAGTCGGAATCCAACACAACTGGATAAACTGTGCCTGATGGTAAGGTCTGCAAATAGACAACATCATTATAGCAATTTACACAAAAACACATAAAACCTTTGCTAAAGCCAATGTATGTGGCACTTATTATCTTATATGCTAGACTGTCATTAAGAAAGCCATCCATAAAACAGTAGGCTAATTTTACTCATGGATGATGTGAAATTACATGATTCAGGCCCGTAGCCAGTGGGTAATTTACAAAAACGAGACCGAGATCACTGGTTGAGAGTCGTGTAAGCGGGGAGGATGTCCGTCGGCAAAAATGTTTGAGGCCGAGACCACTATTTGAGAGCGTGTGGGGGGGGGGGGGGGGGGGGGGGAATGTTTGTCTCCTTTCGAGGCCGAGGTTGAGCCCTCTAGTTACATGTACATGTACGAAAGTACGAAAGTACGAAACCATTGGTTAAGATGAGCTAGACCAATAAAAAGTGGACCTTTCTTTTTGGGGGATGGGGGAAGGGGGGTGCTTCGCATTCCCCCCCCCCCCCCCCCCCCCCCCTCCCTACGGGCCTGGGATATTATAGCTTGGGCTAAATTTAACCTGCTCATAAGAATTCCAGCCATTGTAATAATCATAGATGGGCTAGACCAGCCATTCCAGCCATTGTAATAATCATCGCCATCATCACTTATATATTGTCACCTTTGTTATCTTCTTTATCATCTTCACCATGCACCATCATTATCACTGTTACCAACCACACCATCACCTGTCCACCACTTACCACCACCACCACCACCACCACCACAATAAGTGCAACCACAAACTTGATGAGCCAATGAATTGATTATATTTTTTATTCCTCCGCAATGAAGTAGCCGTATGTCCGTGCACCCCTTTTTTGTGATCCCATTATCTCAATAACCGATTGACAAATTCTCACCAAACTTGGTTCATGTATCTTGGGGTGCCAATGAACTGATTGCATTTTTTGGGCCATGATGTCAAAGGTCACAAGGCTCATTATATATGCAAAAATAGCTTGTGATTGCGTTATCTCTAGAACCGATTGACGGATTTTCACCAAACAGTTACAGTAGTTCATGTATGTATCTTGGGGTGCCAATTCACTGATTGCATTTTGGGGTCATGAGGTCAAAGGTCACAGGTCACAGGGCTCATTATAATTATGCAAAATAGCTTGTGATTGCGTTATCTCAAGAACCGATTGACGGATTCTCAACAAACTCGGTTCATGTATGTATATTGGGGTGCCAATGAATTGGTTACATTTTGGGGTCATGAGGTCAATTGTAATTGTAACTATTATTTTGTTAATGATCAATAATACAATAATTTGTTACTATAATTCAGTTTGACCAATACAACACTATCCCTGTAACATAAACTTGCCTGTACTGTCTAATCTGTCTTAGCAGCCAATCTGCCTGTAGTGCCCACTTAGGGGCCATCTACAAACTTACAAAGTATGTACGCAAATTATTGTCCGAAATTGACCCCCCCCCCCCTCCCACCCTGTACGCACTTTTTATGCATGTGGTTGAATACAGCGTATGCATCAGCGTGAAGTACTTTGTAGATGGCCCCTTATAGGGATAACAGGCAGATAAATAATCTGCCTAAGATAGAGGTCACCTGTTCCCAGTGACCACTTGTTTCCCTTAGGTGGTCACTTTACACAGGTTTGACTGTATTTGTTTTGTGTTTTGTTTTCACTTCTTGGTTGGTCACTCTACACAGGTTTGACTCAATTTGTTATGTTTTGTTTTGTTTTTCCACTGTAGATGCTGTTCAAGACACACTTTGACTGTATTTGTTTGTGTTTTTTTGTTCACTTCTTGGTTGGTCACTATACACAGGTTTGACTCAATTTGTTATGTTTTGTTTTGTTTTTCCACTGTAGATGCTGTTCAAGACACCCATAATTGACTGTATTTGATTTTTTTTTCCCACTGTTTAGGGTGGTCACTATATTCACATGTTTCACTCTATTTGTTTTGCTTGTTTTTTCCTCTGCAGATGCCGTCCAAGACATGTTTAGGGAAGATCTAACCAGAACGATGGTACGACAGGCGATGAGTGCGGCACTGTGTCAAACTCGCAGGCGCTACGAGAAATTGACGGCACAGCAACTTCTCGGAGCGTCATAGTTGTTCCAACTCGGTCCATGCATGGGACCGTAGCCAGTGACGTAGCTAGGTGGGACTGAATGGGGGGCGCAGTCCAAACATGTTTTTGTAAAGATTCAACTGTCTACAGGTTAATAGTTTTTGTTAGTTTTATGTGTGTAATAGTTCTTCTGCAAACTGATGATCTCGAGTCGAGACCCAGGGGGAACCTCCAAGCACAGTGGCGTAGTGTGGTTGAACTTTTTCTCTTTTCTTTCTTGGGGGGGGGGGGGGGGGGGCACACTTTCTGTTTTTCTGTTTTAACACAGATATGCCCTTTATTTTTTGTTTGTTTTTGACAAACTATTGGGGTGTACCTGTATAATATTAACCTTCATCTTTTTTGGCGGTCATCTACAGCTTTCGTTGTGGGTTTTATTACCAGACTTGACCTTTCTGACATAAGGTTCGATTATCCGGCCGTAGATAATCGTTAGCTTTGTATCCCCCCGCCCTCCCTCTTTATAATCTTTTTGTTTCGGGGCCCAGATGCTTTTTTTCACCGTTTAATATCTTAATGTGTATTTTCGTGAAAGTTAATTTCTTGAAAGAAATCAGGAATAGTTATATTTCTGAGATAATGTTATGTTTTTAATGATATAGCTCTAGAAAGCTAGATAGTGTTCATATGCCTTGTGAAGCATAACAGGTGAACAACAGATTGTTTCTTACCGTGTCCGGTTTATTTTGTGCATTTTAAGCGTTATAAAAAGTGACTTTCATCAATGGAAATCAGAAATACTAGGTTATACATATATTTCTGAAATTTTCTGTTCTTTATGTGTGATTTCGCTAAAGTAAATTCTTGAAAGAAATCAGGAAAGATACATTTCTGAGATAATGTTACGTTCTGAATGAAAGCTAGCTAGATGATATGTACCTTGTGAAAAGGTGAACAACAGATTGTATCTTACAGTGTTTGGTTTATTTTGTGCATTTTAAGTGTTATAAAAAGTGACTTTCATCAATGGAAATCAGTGGAAATATGTAATACGTGGTAATACATATTTCTGAAATGTTATCTTCTGCATTAATGGGAAAGTTCATATACTTTGTGAAACACAGCAGCATCCTGATAATAGAACTATGTGTTTGTTAGCTTTCAGAGTTTGGTTTATTTTTGCACCTTTTTGTTTTGTTTTGAAAAGGTGAATTTCTTCCGTGAAGATCAGAATAAAGAACTTCTGAGACGATGTTAAGTTCTGAATGAATAACACTCGAATGCCTGGAGAAAAATAATTATAAGCAGCTGAATCTGAGAAAAGGCAGATAAAGCAGTGCCTTTAGTTTTATTCTTTTCTACATTGACATTTATAAGAGACAGTTGTTTATTATGTTATGTTCGTCAGAAACATGGTAATGCTAAGGTGGTATCAAAGTCAGAAGGCCATCTTGTAATAAGTGTTTGATTTTTTTTGTTTTGGGGGGGAGGGGGGGGGGGATCGAGGGGTTTTAAGTCACATTGTTCAGATCAAATTTTGTTGGAACAATATATCATTTTATTAAATCTTCCATGGGATGAAATTGAAGTCAGTACTCTAAATCTTCATTATATTCTGTTGAGTTTTACCATTGAGGAAACATTTTGTTTTTGTTTACTTTCTATTGCTGTACAATAGTTTATCTTATGGTAGCTTCATATTTACATAGTACTTATAATCAAGGTCAAAATGTAGAGTTTTTAAAACGCTTGTAGGTGTAGGATAGCCTCATTCTTTTTAATGGAGGTCAAAATATAGTTTTGTAAAGCTTATACATTATACTGGCGTAGGGTAGTTTCATATTTTTGTATTTATAAACAAGCTCATTAGAGTAGGGTAGTGACTTATAGAAATCTTTTGTAGTAGTGCAGGGTAGTGTCATTATTTTAGGTATCGAGTTCAAAATGTAAGGTTTACCGAGCTTGTTACAATATCACAGTTTTTTGTGATGGTTATTTTCTGAAGTTTTCTACAAGAATATAATATATGTAAATATATAACTTTTGCGTAGTAGGATAAATTCATATCCTAAATTGACATGCCAAAGAGATATTTTAAACACAAATTTGTATCAGGTCATGCAAAAATCATGTCAATTCTCAGGCTGAAACAACTATGTAGACAGAAGGACCAGGGAAGTTCTATGTGCGTTAATTCCTCTTAAATAAGTTTGTTCTTTTTGTATTTATATTTCTATCAATTCGTGCTGTTTAAAGCTCTTCAAAGAAAAATTACACTGTGAGCTATAATATACATACAACTCTTCTTTTTAAAATCAAAGAATATACACTATGAAGAGGGACACATGAAGAAGTGACTATAGATTATGCAAATTGCAGCTTTTCTTTATTGTCTGTTTGCCAAAGTTCTGTGCACTTTGTTCACAGTAATATAGTTTTCTTATTCATATTTATATCTATTTATCATGTCTTATGTTAAGTTTGTTAAAAAATGTTCACACAATGAGCTACATGATAGTTATTTTTGTGAGTACAGTATATGGTGCTTTACTGCCAAGGTTCTGAGCACTCTCTTCTACAGTTATAGTTTTCTTCTTATATATTTATTTTATTTGGTCATATTGTTAAGTTCTTCATAACTTGTTTACACTGAGCTGAAACATGTTTTTAAGCAATATTTATTATTAGTGCTAAAACTGCAATTTTTGAAAGTGTTTTATTTTCTCTGCCAAATCATATGCATTAGTTCACTCAGTCACTAGTGTATATTATGTTTAGGTCGTTAACTGTTAATGATTTATAAACAGGCTGTTATTTCTGACTGGTGATAGTTGTGGTAGTTTCATATTTTTGTATTTATAAACCAGCTCATTAGAGTAGGGTAGTGTCATATACAAATATTTTGTAGTAGTGCAGGGTAGCGTTATTATTTAAGGTATCAAGTTCAAAATGTAAGATTTACCGAGCTTGTTACAATAACACATTTTTTTTGTTTGTTATGGTTATTTTCTGAAGTTTTCTACGAGAATATAATATATGTAAATATTTAACTTTTGGGTAGTAGGATAAATTCATATCCTAAATTGATATGCCAAAGAGATATTTTAAACACAAATTTGTATCAGGTCATATTTTTCTAAACAGTTCATGCAAAAATCATGTCAATTTTCAGGCTGAAACACCAAACTATGTAGACAGAAGGACCAGGGAAGTTCTATGTGCGTTAATTCCTCTTAAATAACTTTGTTCTTTTTGTATTTATATTTGTATCCATTCGTGCTGTTTAATGCTCTTCAACAAATGTTTACACTGTGAGCTATATACATACAATTCTTCTTTTTTTAATCAAAGAATATACCCTATGAAGAGGGGCGCATGAAGAAGTGACTATAGATTATGCAAATTGCAGCTTTTCTTTATTGTCTGTTTGCCAAAGTTCTGTGCACTTTGTTCACAGTAATATAGTTTTCTTATTCATATTTATATCCATTTTATCATGTCTTATGTTAAGTTTGTTAAAACATGTTCACACAATGAGCTACATGATAGTTATTTTTGTGAGTACAGTATATGGTGCTTTACTGCCAAGGTTCTGAGCACTCTCTTCTACAGTTATAGTTTTCTTCTTATATATTTATTTTATTTGGTCATATTGTTAAGTTCTTCATAACTTGTTTACACTGAGCTGAAACATGTTTTTAAGCAATATTTATTATTAGTGCTAAAACTGCAATTTTTGAAAGTGTTTTATTTTCTCTGCCAAATCATATGCATTAGTTCACTCAGTCACTAGTGTATATTATGTTTAGGTCGTTAACTGTTAATGATTTATAAACAGGCTGTTATTTCTGACTGGTGCTAGTTGTGGTAGTTTCATATTTTTGTATTTATAAACCAGCTCATTAGAGTAGGGTAGTGTCATATACAAATATTTTGTAGTAGTGCAGGGTAGCGTTATTATTTAAGGTATCAAGTTCAAAATGTAAGATTTACCGAGCTTGTTACAATAACACATTTTTTTTGTTTGTTATGGTTATTTTCTGAAGTTTTCTACGAGAATATAATATATGTAAATATTTAACTTTTGGGTAGTAGGATAAATTCATATCCTAAATTGATATGCCAAAGAGATATTTTAAACACAAATTTGTATCAGGTCATATTTTTCTAAACAGTTCATGCAAAAATCATGTAAATTTTCAGGCTGAAACACCAAACTATGTAGACAGAAGGACCAGGGAAGTTCTATGTGCGTTAATTCCTCTTAAATAACTTTGTTCTTTTTGTATTTATATTTGTATCCATTCGTGCTGTTTAATGCTCTTCAACAAATGTTTACACTGTGAGCTATATACATACAATTCTTCTTTTTTTAATCAAAGAATATACCCTATGAAGAGGGGCGCATGAAGAAGTGACTATAGATTATGCAAATTGCAGCTTTTCTTTATTGTCTGTTTGCCAAAGTTCTGTGCACTTTGTTCACAGTAATATAGTTTTCTTATTCATATTTATATCCATTTTATCATGTCTTATGTTAAGTTTGTTAAAAAATGTTCACACAATGAGCTACATGATAGTTATTTTTGTGAGTACAGTATATGGTGCTTTACTGCCAAGGTTCTGAGCACTCTCTTCTACAGTTATAGTTTTCTTCTTATAAATTTATTTTATTTGGTCATATTGTTAAGTTCTTCATAACTTGTTTACACTGAGCTGAAACATGTTTTTAAGCAATATTTATTATTAGTGCTAAAATTGCAATTGTTGAAAGTGTTTTATTTTCTCTGCCAAATCATATGCATTAGTTCACTCAGTAGTCACTAGTGTATATTATGTTTAGGTCGTTAACTGTTAATGATTTATAAACAGGCTGTTATTTCTGACTTGTGCTAGTCATAGCTAGTATTTATTGTGTGCGCCACTTTCTTCTACAGTTATAGTCTTCTTCTTATATATTGATATTTATTTTATTTGGCAAAATTTGTTAAGTTCTTAAAAACTTGTTCACACTAAGAGGTTAAACATTTTTATAAGCACGAGTTATTTATTATTGGTGCTAAAACTGTACACTGTTGCAAGTGTTTTTATTTTCTTTGCCAAAGCATGTGCATTATTTCACTCAGTATTCATACTTTTCTATTAAAGGGGAAAAGTGTATATTATGTTCAGGTTGTAAACTGTTAATGATTTATAAACGGGCTGTTATTTCTGACTGTCGCTACTTACAGCTAGTATTTATTGTGTGTGCCAAATTTCTATGCACTAGTTTCTTCTACGGTTATTGTTTTCTTCTTATTTATAGTACTTCAAACTTTCACGCACTATGAGCTTAATTATTTTTATAAGCAAGAGCTATTTATTATTGGTGCTAAAAGTGCAAATTGCTGCAAGTATTTTATTTTTGTTTCCAAAGCATGTGCATTATTTCACTGTTTTCTTTCTTCTATGGTTATTGTTTTCTCGTTATTTATATATATATTTATTTAAACATGTCATATTGCCAAGTTCTTCAAAAGTTGCCACTCTATGATCTAAAGAATTCTTTTTTCCTTTTTTCTATTTTTTTTATAGAAGATAAGTATTTTATTTTGTTGCCAAAGCATGGTATGCATTATTTCACTCAGTATTCATACTTTGTTTCTTTTTCAGGAAGTAATTTGTTCAGGTTGTAAACTGTTTATGATTCATAAACATATTAAGCAAGACTTATATCATGTTAAAGCTGCATTGTGTGTAGCAAGTGTTTAGATGTTTTTGTAATATTACATATGTGCCTTACTCTGTATTCATTATTGTTACTGTTTATAACCAACTACATTTATCAGCGTATTTTGCTTTAATAAAAGTGATACAAAACTTCTCAAACTCCTGTCACCTGTGTTTTGTTTTTGAACTGTGATTGCTAAATAGACTGCTTCTGTAATGTATGCAAATATTATGCTTATGACGTCAGACTCCTCGTCAGCAAGCTTAACAAAAGTAACCATGTCCGGCAAGCTAGCTTGCCGGACGTAGTTACTATTGTTAAGCTTGACGACAGGGAGTCTGATGTCATACGCATATTATTTGCATACATTACAGAAGCGGTCTATTAAGTGAATATGTTAGTCCCATATGCATGTATAATTACATTGCACATCGTTCATGATTAAAGGGAACCAATTCACCCAACAATTATTTTCTAATATATGAAAGAGATTAATTTTGGTAGTCCATTCCACTGAAAGTTTCAGAAAAATAAGTTTCAAACAAATTGTTATCTTAAATGTAAAACTTGCCATTTAACTCTACCAAGATGCGCCAACCGCACAACTAAAAGAATTGATGCTCTATATTAAATTAATAATAATAATACAGGTTATATAGCGCTATTCACAATGGATCATAGCGCTTACACATAAAGCAATTAATACACACAAATTCACAACAAGATACCTACAAACTATAACAAATCAAGAAAAAAAGGAAGGATTTGAGTTGTGATTTTTAACGGTAAGTAGGCCTGCATGAGGAATTTGTCTAATTACATAAAACATACTGCTTATATTCATGCCGTGTGAAATTCTAATTGGTGTATAGAGAATGCCGGCCGAAAACTCTTCATTATACTACAGTATTGGGTTTTCAGAAGAATAATAATAATGATGTTTCGATTTATATAGCGCCTAATATGATTGATAATCACCTCTAAGATACAATGATATTATTACCCCGGTCATAGGATACAATGCAAACCAGCACACATTGTGTGCACCATCTCCAAGTTTGAAACGATGGTTGGAAAAAATGCCACAGCTGATTTTGAGGAGAGATGAAAAATTAGTTCAAATATCAACAAGAGGAGCACATGAAATTTGGGAGTTCAATTATCAGTTTAGCCAAAATATCTGACCCCCCGGACGCTAACTCCCCAGACCCCCCGGACGCTAACCCCCCCCCCCCCCCCCCCCCGGACGTTAACTTTACAGGGTTGAAATATTCTAAAGGTCCATTGTATTTGTTAGGCGTGCGTTGTTCAATGAACTCAAATGATTTATATGAATTAAATTTTGTGCCTAAATTACAAACTTTAAAACGTATTTTAGGAATATTGTCGATGAGAGACTTAACACCAGTGGGTAAAATTATCATTGTGAAATCGTTTGCTATTTCCCAACTTATTTTTCTTTTATCAGTATTACCGAAGCCCCCTGATGTATTTATTCATGAAGTTGAATCGATTATATATTCTTTTATTTGGAATCCAGATTTTCAGATAAGATAAGATAAATCGGAAAACAATTATAGTAATAATAATGATAATAATTGCATTTATATGGCGCTTTATACGGGCGTTTCTAAGCGCAGTGGTATAGTCTGTCTAAATAAAAAAAAAAAAAAAAAAAAAAAAAAAAAAAATAGTAAACACAATAGCATAAAAACAATACAACACCACAGTCAAAGTAACACATAAGAAATAACAAATACATGTATATATTATAATACTGTAACGGCCGTATCTCCCTCTCGTCTTGATTTGTTGCAGGATGTTTATTTTGTATCGTGAGAGAGGGCGTCGTGACCATTACCCGACCTTTCGGGTGATAGTATTCCCTGGTATACTCTAGGATTCATGTAAGATGTTAAATCAGTGTCCGAGCGGTAAGACTTTGAATCACTAGAGTCTAATAGGTCGTTATTAATCATATAAGTGTGGGCGATGGATTCTTTAACCAAAGTATATGGTTTAAGGATGAAATTAAGGGGATTTAAGGATCTTGTATGAGGTGATTTGTACAAATTATCCAAATAATACAGAATCAATAAAACTCTAATGAAACTTGTATTTAAATGAACAATAAAAGTATGGAACTTTATTTATATAATTACATATCACAATACAAATCTCATTTATTTATTCGCCACTGTTTTAATATAATTATTATAACTTTCTTATATGCAAAGCTGCAAAAAGTCTTGAGCAAGTTGTTAAAGGGGACCACCGGGCAAAGAACAACACATTATTATATGTGTTGGTACCGTTTTGTGATATCAAATAGATACCCAACATTTTGCAAAGGGTTGTGTAATTCATAAACAAAGCAATTAATTTCCACCACTTACGGAACCACTGCTATTTCCTGGTTCCATACGGGCCAACCATTTGCGAGTGCGCCAATGCTATTCACGCGTACGTTTGTAGACAATATATTCCCGGGCGATTCGTTCGCTCTGCACACATTGCAATTCACCGCACGCATCGCAGTCTACGCAATTCAGACCGCATGAACGCATGCTTTAGAATGGTGATGCGTTTCCAATTATATTTTTTTCTTTCTGGAAACATATTTTTGTGAACTTGTTGATGGAATGGAATACTAAAGATGTTACCTTTCTTTAATAAGAATATTATTTTTGGGTGGTGGTACCCTTTAATCTATATAAATTCGGCTTGTATATTTATCTTACAATTTCTCAAGACTCAAGGCCAAGGGTTTTTATAAAGGGAATATTTATTTATATAAAGTAATTCGCATATTTAAGCGAAGGGCAAGACGCTATACAGTGTAATTAATTAATTAACTGTTATTCCACATTGCCATTGTTTTTGTTTGCCTTTATATAGCTAGGGATAGGTAAATCAGCATAAGAATATGCGAATCCAAAATTGGTGCTAGTGTGAGGCCCGTCGATCGGGCTAGCTGGCAAGTGCCTCGATTCCAGCACAGGGTTGGCAGATCGCGGCTAGTCTTGGCCAAATTCGGCCAAACTTTTTTTTTCACGGCCAACTTTCACGGCCAAATTGTATCTACATAAAAAAGCAGTATATAGGTATACCCCCATGCAAAATCTCTAAAAAGTCAGGCTCTCGACACACTGTCATACATTTCCCAATGTTTAAATAATGCCTATGATATTGATTTAACAGATCTTAGTAAGAAAACGGCAAGATTTAGAAGAAAAAAGGAAAACAAGTTTGGATATAAAATACACTCGGGTCTGACATAGATGTCATGGCCAAGGGGCATGGGCGTAAATCTGTCATTGATACCCATTCATCAGGGGGGATGATCTATTCATTCATCCCCCCCTGATGAATAGGTATTACGTAATTTACGCCCGTGCCAAGGGGAATAGGTCTAATAGAAATAGTTATGTCAAATGTGTATACGTGCTGGTCACGTGAATAGAGGGGTATGGGAGTTTACTGTATTAGGCGTACCATCATCTCCCAAAAATAATATTCTTATAAATGAACACCTTTAGTAGTCCACTCTATCAACAAATTCACAAAAATACGTTTCCAGAAAAAATATATACAACAACGCATTGTTCATGTGTCTGAATTACGAACAAGACTAATTTGTCCAGAGCGCGTGTTTCTATAAACGCGCTCTGTCCGTACGTCCAGATCGAGCGAACGAATCGTCCGGGATTCTCTCCAAACACATGCGCGTGAATAGCATTGGCGCACTTGCACTTGCAAATGTTTGGCCTGTTCTCGCTCGCATGGCAAATGATAGGGATGTTGTACATTTTTAAGTACAATTTTTTGTACAATAGTTTTAAGGATATATTTTCTGTTTAATTATGAAAAAGGCCAGAAATGAAAATTCACGGCCAGATTTTCTATTTACGGCCAAAATTCTGCCAAATTTGTTTGGCCGTGAAGTTATTTTTTTTCACGGCCAAACTAAATTTTATTCGGCCAGATTTCTGGAATCTGGCCGAAAAAAAGGCCAAATGGCAACCCTGTTCCAGCATTCTTGAAAAATCACTTGGTTTATGCGTACGTAGGGGAAATCACGCACTGCATGGATTGAAAGCACGCATGCGAAGTACGGAGAATATGCGCACAGTGCAGAAGCGCCAACTGTCTAATTTTAATGACAGAAAATGTCTTATTTCTGAATCAAGAATAAAGACTTAAACAAATAAATCCCTTAATCTCAAAGGGGATTTATTTTGGCACCGACTCATATATTTAAATAGTCAGTAACTTCCAAAATCACTAATTAACAGGCCAAAAATGTAATATTTAACACATATCACAGCTCCAAAACGCCAACCTAAAAGCGCGCGCAGCACATTCTCCGCGTCTCCGTAATTGGGAAATTTGAAGTCTAATATTCCTTATTCCTATTGCATGGCATATTTATACATCAATTAAATCCATACATCACATTAAGAATTATAATTGACATCAACTTAAACATATAAGTTATGTTATTTACATTCCATAAACGCTTAATAAGGATTTTAATATGAATATGAACATAAGAACGGATCCGGGCTGACTCTAATTTGCATACGCATAATTTGCATACGCCCGCGTAAGTTGTGCGCTAATTCCAAAAGACCGGAAGTGAAAAATGTAAACAAACTGACTGGTTTGCGTGTTTGTTCCCGTAATGGCAATCCGGATCGTTTCTCTAGGATCCTATCGAAGGGATAATTAAAAATGATTTACATCTATTCTTTTGTGAAATAAATGTGATATTTCAAGAGCAAGTTACTCTTAACATCCAGGGATTTACAGTACAGTATCAAACTTCAATTATATTTATAAATCATTAAATGGCATTTCCTTATCTTGCTGTTGCAATAATGAATAAATTAATGGAACAATAATAACATGTAACCTGTCAAATTAACGTACAAATATGAGCAAGGAATAAATCCTTTATTAAAATCTATAACAATCATGTAATCTAATCCTACAAGTATCGAATTTATAAAAAATAATTAAAACTTACTTCTGTTGTCGATGTCAATCGTAAATGTCAGAGTCTGTGTGCGCCTCCAGAAAATTACAACTGCTTAAAAAGATGAGTTTTGAGGAGGATTTTAATTGATTCGATAGATATGGCATTCTGAATATGGGGTGGGAGTTTGTTCCAAAGGGTGGGGGCAATGGACGAGAAGGCTCGGTCACCATAACGAGTTTTTGTACGTGGGCCATAAAGTAATTGGAGAGAGGAAGATGAACGGAGGGGTCTGGCAGAAGAGGAGGAACGAAGGGAGAGTGGGAGACTAGGTCTTGAAGATATATGGGGGCAAGATTATGTGTCATTTTATATGTGAGAAGTAGGATCTTGAAAGTAATGCGGGAATGGACCGGTAGCCAATAAAGTGAGCGGAGAACAGGGGATATATGGTCATGTTTCCTTCTAAGGGTGACTAATTTAGCGGCTGAATTTTGAATACGTTGGAGGGGGATATATGGGAAAGAGGGAGGCCGGCGAGAAGGGAGTTGCAGTAGTCCAGATGAGAGGAGACGAAGGCGTGGACGAGTCGCTCAGCGGATGATTGGTCAAGCAGACGCCTGATCTTCCCTATTTTGAAAATACCCCAAGATGCAGATTTGCAGATGTTTGTGATATGGTGTTTAACTTTAAGAGTTAAGTGTTTGTCCAAAGTAAAGCCAAGGTCTCTAACACATTCAGAAGTCTTTATTTCAAATAGTTACTCCATCCTGAGTGGTTAAGCCTGCTAGAGGATCTGTACTCCTGAACTGTGACGAAAAATGGAAGAGCTCAGACTTGTCTTCTTTCAGACGGAGTCTGTTGGTAGTGGACCAGGCTTTGACGTCCATGAGACATTCTCTCAGTGAGTTAACAGCAGCATTAGCAGCAGATTATAATGAAGGGGTTTTGAAAATGTTACATTTACCATCAATTATTATAGGACTCAGGATCGCATGGTTAATGAGATTGTTAAATACAGAAAATACAGGCAAAAAAATGTTTTTTTGAATTTTATATGAGAAATTTAGGGAATGACTTATTTTGGACTTGTAATTTAAAAAGTAAAGAGCAATTGATAGAAACTGATAACTCCTTTATAAACGAAATTTTAGTAGCCTGGAGTGATTTAACTTTTTCTGAGAACCCACATGATCATTTTATTCATAATCAAGTGATTTGGAATAATTCATGTATTCAAATAAATGGAAGGTTGTTTTTAAGTCCGATTGGATAAATAATGGCGTAATAAAATTGTTTCATAAAACAAAGATGGGTCATTTTTGAGTTATGATGAATTTGTACAAGAAATACCATATTCGTTGTAATTGTATGGAGTTGAATTCTGTTATATCCGCCATTCCTTTACAATGGAAACACATTATAAAAAATGCTCCCATTTCAAATATGAATCAGCATGAACATTGATTTAATTAGTACGTTGAAAAAGAAAACTAAAATATGTCAATTTATTCATAAAGTATGCATTGATAAAATAATTCAAGTTCCAATTTCACCAAAAAAATGGAACTCAATTTTATTGGAACCTATAATGGATTGGAAAGAAATGTACGCTATTCCTTTTAAATATGCATTATCAACAAAATTGCGTTACTTTCAGTTTAAAATATATTGCATAATATTCTTGGGGTAAATAAATATTTGAAATTGGTAGGCAACTGCATATTAGATTCTGATCAATGTGATTTTTGTTTAAATAGTTTGAATCAATCGCACATTTGTTCTGGGATTGCCCTGAAACGCATCAATTTATATTACAATTTCTATAGCTATAGACTACTATTTTAATAGTTGATCTGACTTGGATATAACTGCATGGGTTATAAATAATAACATTATGATCCTGTGCAGGCCGAGATAAGTGTTGCAGGCTGTTAATTAATTTGATAAGTTTTATCGTCATACTTAATGGAATTTGTGAAAATGAGTTTGGTAGAAGAATTAGTATTCTTAAGTCATTTCTAGCCGAATCTTTCAATTTCATCCATAACAGGCATAACATCAGTGGCAGCGGAGCAAAGAGATGACCTTTTTGATATCATTCGCATTGCATGTAGTGGCTGCCAGTGGGAGATTAATGTACCTACAGCAAACATCAAACGGCGGCGCGCTGTACCCTCTTCAGAGGTTGGATTTTCTGGGCAAGGAGCTGCAGACCTCCTGGTGGGTGTTTCACAAAGATCCTAAGTTGTACTTAACTCTAAGGTGGACTTAAAAAGTATGGAAAGCCACTAGTTTCTTTGATTTTGTTGTTGTGTAAAAGTCATACAATGTTGATTCAAATCATTAATATTTTCTATTATCAAATCAAGGAGATTTCATGTTCTTGATGCAACACTTATGTTAACTCTAAACTTCCTGCTTTGTGGCTACAAATGGCTTTCCATAATAGATAAGTCCAACTTGTAGTTAGGTTCAACCAACTTAGAGTTAAGTTCAACTTAGAGTCTTTGTGAAACACCCTCCTGGAGTTCTCGAGGCAGTGACACTAGTTACCACGCGCATGGCCTACAAGCAACATGGTGAGCATGTTTAGAAGCTTGTGAAATTTTGTTAATTCATAATGACATGAGTGATTTGGCATCACTAAAGATACTGCCTGCCTTTCACAAGCTAAAATTAAAAAGTTGCTAGATTATTTTCTTTAAAATGTGAAAGAAAAAACTATTTAAGAGCTAGCTAGATCTTGAAAATGCAACTATTTAATAAGTCTAGCAACTGCAGACCCTCTATTGTAGTCACGTGCCTAACTGTATTTTGGTTAAACTTGACAGAGAAGGAAATGGGTTTTGATTTTCGAAAAGTGTTATAATCGATAGTATCATAATTCAGATACTGTTTATAGTTTGTCAAATCTGACTTAAATTTTCACCTTTTTTCACAAGGTAAACATTGTTCCTTTTCTATGAAAATATCACATATTATTTCCAATGATTGTATGATTTAAGTCTCAAATATCACAAGTTTGGACAAATCTTATAAATTTAATGGATCACTATGAATAAGCACTGTCAAAGTGATTCAATCAGATGTGTGATGTCACAGGGTGATGTGTGTTTTAACTTGGTAAAAGGAAACAAATAATTCATGATACATGTACATAGATACAGAACAGAAAAGGAATGAGCCTCAGAGTTAGACTACAAAGGCTTAAAGGTGCACCTGTAATGTGTCTAACTCCACAAAAAACAATTTGAGCTTCCACATTTCTCTTCTACCGTGTTGTTTGGGTTATGGTAAAAGAAGAATAAAATAGGGCTCGATTTTTTCAAATGCCCCTTTTGTATGACGATATCTATCATTGATAATCATTCAGCTCAAAAGCGTTAATAAACGGTCATAAACCTCATAAACGTTATACAGTAATTCGTTGTAAAAGCTGACGCAAATTTTTGCTTTTTTAACCAGGAAAGCAATGTTTTTTAATGAAACTTTCACACATCATTCGGACATATCTTACAATGATTTTGGTATAGGATTGAAGTCTCAAATGTCATTTTGGGCAATATCTGACACTTTACAGGTGGACATTTAAACGTTGCCTTGTTGGTCATGTGGTCAGAGCCGATCCACTCCTCACACTAATCGGCCCAGGTTCGAACCTTGGCCGCATCTATCAGATAGTGACGATAAAGGCAGTTCCTAGACGTAAATGATCATAAGTGATTGAATGCCTCTGTAAAAACCAAAGAACTAACCCAAGACTCCACACTAACTATTTTCTGTACTGGCCCGTTTGGGCAAGTAAAATGATTCATCTGGAGATTTTAGTTGCACCAATATAAGATTTACTTGCCCTCGTACGTCTATGAGATTAACACGTTCAACATGACATTGTTCTATTGTAGTTGAACAATTATTCAGTTGCCTGATCGGGCAAGCAAACTAGACGATTTATGAAATTCGACTTGTCCCGGGCAAAAGGGCAAGTGCTATTGTCAAGCCCTGGACAGTCTAACCATTGGTTTTAGTTTCATCCTTAGGAATCCTTTGTCACAGTTGTAAACCTCCACATATTATTCTTGTGGTACGGTCACAGCTGACTGCTTCCAACGTATTCAGCGCTTCCGTAGCATTTGCGAAAAGCCTCTATTATTCTTGTGGTTCATGGAACGTTTTACTGAACTTTATGGGGCCTGTCTGCAAAAGAAGGACAAGCTAGTATGTCCCGAAGGAAATCTCTCCTGTTTCTCTTTGCTTGGCCCGAATGTGATATAAATATTGTGATTTTGCCCGGATATGATACGATTTGTCCGATTTTGCCAGAATATGACATTGTTTTCCCAAATATGATGTGGTTTTACTCAAATATGACACGCTTTTGGCCGAATACGATTATGTGTAAAATTGCCTGGTTATCGCCAGTTTTCAAAACTATCTCCTCCCCTCTCCCCCTCGCTCTCCTCTTTCTCAGTATCTCATCTTTCTCTTTCGTTTTCTCTAATCGTTTCTAATAACCTCTGTTATTAGAAAAATACTTTTGTCAAAATATAACAGAATTGAAAAGAAAACACGACAAACACTTTTTACCATATTCCCCAAATTTATTTGAAAGTTAAAGCAAAGACCAAAATACCGACATAAGATAATCAATCATAAGCAAATACATTACCATAATTACTAGACAAGCGAAAAATCGGGAAAAATGAATTTGAAATTGACTCTAGGATTTATCATTTATCATGTTCAAGCGTTATTTATCTTCTTCTTTCCTTCTACCAAATGTCAGTTTTACTTACGAGGGCGCTTTAAGATATACATATTTGTGAGGTAATGAAAAACTGTGTGTAAAATTTAAGAAAAGGACACAATTTTAATGACATAATCAAACTTGTTGGAACTAAATTTGTACAGAAACGGCTGTTATATCCATAAATATAATTATGTGAATGGAAAGGAGTATAAACCCTTTACATTTCTGAAAATATGCCCAAAATTGTTATGATATTTCTAGATAATACATTTTTTTTACCAAACATCACATTCATATTTGTTTTAAAAAATGATTGAAAACTTGATGTGTTTGGAGGACCCCCTCTTGCTTTAATAACTTTTTGCAAAATGAAAACAGCTCTGTTACTTAGTCGTGTACATGTTTGTTACCATTCAAGCATTATTTAATTATATTTGTTATCTGTTTTTTAATGATGTCTGACAAGTTTAAATTATTAAAAATAATGTTGACCAAATCTGCAGATCTCTCTAAGCAACATTTAACAAATTTCATTCACTGGAGATATAACATTCACATAAGACATGATTCTAAGAAGAAAACAAATCATTACAATCCCCTTATAACTTACAAACATTATATCGTTTACTTTATTTACTGAACATAGGAATGATGCCTCTATAAACCACCATATATAAAAAAAATAAAATGAAACCAATATCACTTGAACTGCAAATATTGTCCTTAACTATAATACGATTATAGGCGTACCCGGGGGGGGGGGGGGGTTCAACCCCCCCCCCCCCCCCCCCCTTTGAACACCAAATTACTGTTTTGGGGGGGTTTGAATACCCACCGGCCTTGAAAAGTGCAAAAAATCCTGGTTTTGGCCTCGAAAATGTTGAACATTTTCGGTCTCGGCTTCAAAATTTTCTATGGACACCCCCCCCCCCTCCCCCCCCCCCCCCGCTTACAGGATTCTCAAGCAATGGTCTTGGTCTCGGCCTCGAACATTTTTGACCGGTCCTGTTCTCGGTCTCGAAAATTGTGAAGGTACTTGGTCTCGGCTTCGAACATTTTCTACGACTACACCCCCGCCCCCCTCTGACAGAAATTCGGCTGACGAATTTATACCCTCCCCCCTTGAAAAAAATCCTGGGTACGCCACTGAATACGATCATATTATTATCCCCTTGCCAACGGGGATCTGACGTGTTCTGGCATTCTGTAATAACTCTATGGTCTATTGGGATTGCAACATCTAGTAGGGAACATGTTCACACAAATTGCGGTAATAGGTAACTTTATTTTATTTCGTCTTTATTGTATGATTAGGCTAATTAGCTTAAAGGTAGTGTTGTTTATTGGTATTTCCCGAAGTGCCCCTCGATATTTTTTTGGTGAGAAAATGAAAAACTGACTGTCAAATTCGAAAGAACATACAATTTTAATGACAGAATAAATTTTATTTTATCAAAATCGGTTCAGAAACGGCTGAAATATCCATAAATATATTTTTATTCAAAATGTTCTTTACCGGCAATCATCGGGCGATATTTAGACTTTTTAGAAAATTTTTAAAAAATGCTCGAAGACTACTATGAAAAATATCAGAATAGGTTTTTAAAAAGTCGTTGATGATATCTCTATTGAATCATTATTTTAACAAACATTAAATGCACAATTTTGTATGAAAAAAGGCTTAAACCAATGATTTGTTTTAAATAGCGCCCTCTTGAGTTGTAATGGCACTTTTTGAATGATAACAGGGGTTTTACTTAGTCGTTTGTAATTGTGTATACTTTTCGAGCACGGTGAAGTTATAAATATTACTTTGTACCGTAATGGTGCAGGCTTTGGTTACTAAAGTTAAGTTTGACCAATACTCAACTATCCCTTTAATAATACCAAAAAAATATGTTAGTAACACGAACTCCTTACAATAACTCAGTACCATTGTCATGAAATTCGTACATAATATGCCGATTTGCACAACGTTGAAGGTATTATATAATTAGTTAACGCTATCAATATCACACATACACATCACAGGGAAATTAAAGAGAAAACCAAAGAGAAAATTAAAGGAAACGTGGTCTGAACGTGCTGAAATAAGATCCGAATTCGTAGGTTCATCACATGGTCGTCTTCGTTGGGGCCACGGGCCATTTAGGCATCTGCAAAATTCAGAGAATAGTAAAGAAAAAACGTTATGTATATCATATACATAGGCTGAACATCCTAAACACCATAATTATGTGAAGGGATAACCAAACGACGCTTAAAATGGTTTGATTATGTTATACGCATGCAGCACCACCGCCTTCCATCATACCAGCATGACTTTAATGCACGCATACCCCCGGGACGCCCTCCTACCATGCCTACGAAATGGAATTATCAAATCCGGAGTGATGCGGATTTACTTCTACAAGAGGCGGGGCAGCAAGCCCAGTGCAGATCAGAATGGTACAGGATTTCTCCTACGGGAGCAAAGGGATATACCGCCATATGCATCTAATTCAGTAAGGCATGTCATATACGACACATTGGCCCGAATTCTCATCAGTGGCTTAACTTGAGCCCGGGTTAAAAAGACAAAACTGCCGGTAACACTTTGCACCAGCACCTATTGTCTCGTTTCTATGATCCAAAAGATATTATAATTGTTTCCTTTCATAATCCAGTCAATCCCTTAAGTTCTGGTGTTAGGCATCAGGACATTCGGCCCTTGGACATTATATTGCTGGTGACCTGTTGTACTATGACACAAGTTGAGAATTCGGGCCAATGGCCCGAATTCTCATCAGCGACTAAACATGAGCCCGGCCTAAAAAGACAAAGACTGCCGGTAATACTTTGCACTTTGCACTTTGCACTTTGCACTTTGCACTTTGCACTTTTCATTATCCAGTCAATCGTCAGAGTTATGATGACAGGCATCAGGACAATGGGCCCTTTTAAATTCAATTCTTAACAGTAACAGTCAAACAGGTCACCAGCAATACAACGTCCAGGATGATCCAGGACGCAATTTGGCTGATAACAGACTTTACTATAACTTAATTTCTAAGGGCCCATTGTCCTGATGCTTATGAGCAGCTCTCAAGGGATTGACTTGATAATGAAAGGAAACCATTATAATATCACCGGGGACCATAGTTACGAGACAATAAGTCTGCTGGTGCAAATTGTTACCAGTAGTCTTTTTCTTTTAGGTCAGGCGCAAGTTGAAACACAAGTTGAGAATTCGGGCCATTATGATTAATGTCATCGTCCTAACATTCTTACATAACATGTCTACTTAAACAATTTGAATGTGTTAATATTTAATTAACACAATCTAGTACTATATATCAACTACGACAAAAAAAAAGAAACATTAAAGGGAACATGTACATGGAGAATAGGACAAAATAAACGCAATGTTTATAATTTACCACACATAGGATTAACTTAATCTGTAACTCATATATGACACATAGAAAAATTGAAAGGGAACGTGTACTGAACACATATCTCAATTCGTCTATGTCAGTCGGTTAGTTTGGTCATTATGCTAGTCGTGAAAGCAGGGTTTGATTTTGTTTATTTTGAAATTTAGGCCGAATAACATATATTTATTTATGTATTAGGTGATACGTATATACAGTGCGAGTAAAAAAAAACGAAACCGGACTTTAATAGCTTATAAATCCACAATTCGAAACATATATATGTTGATATTGGAATCATGTTAAAGCTTGGGAAATTGCCTTTAAAATGATATATCATACATTTTGATAGTTTTACGCTTCACCGAACACAACCTTATTATCCAAAGTCATGCAAAAAATACCCGTGTCCAAGTTTGCCGTTTTGTTATATCATGAATGGATGCCGTGTTTACCGTTTTTTCAATAGAACATTTTAAGAATATCCTTTGGTGAATTAAAACAAAAAAACAGCTGGTTGCCAGTGTTTTTCATGTTTATCAAGGTGGAAGGGAATCCCCCACCCTCCTCCCATCAGCAACCCCACTGTTTGGAGGCAGGGGCCCCTGAATAGGACATGTAGGATGAAGTCATCTTTGAAAATCAGACAGCAGATGCAACCATTCACAAAACAAGAGCACTGCAAACTTGAACACGGGTAGTTTTTGCATGACTTTGGATAATTAAGTCGCGTTCGGTGAAGCGTGAAGTGATCAGAATCATAGGCGTACCCAGGGGAGGGGGTTAGGGGGGTTCAAACCCCGCCCCCCCCCCTTTGGCCCCAAAATGGCAGTTTTGGGGGGTTTGAACCCCCCCCCCCCCCCTTTTCAAATTTTAGCCGGTCTCGAGACCACTTACAAGCGGTCTCGACCCTCATTAACCTGGTCTCGGCCTCGAAAATTTGCGATGAAACCCGGTCTCGGTCTCGAAAATGTTGAAATTTCTTGGTCTCGGCTTCAACAATTTTCCACGAGATAATATTGAAACAAATGGCAATTTCCGATGTTAAATTGCTAAAATTATCAAGCTCGCTGCGCTCGCATTCGTATGTAATATTCTACAACCTCGGGTGTTTATATATTACCCTTCAAAACGCAATAACATAACACGAATATACGCATACAATAATATTGAAACAAATGGCAATTTCCGATGTTAAATTGCTGAAAATAATATTGAAACAAATGGCAATTTCAGATGTTAAATTGCTAAAATGTTCAAGCTCGCTTCGCTCGCATTCCGTATACCGTATATAATATTCTACAACCTCGGGTGTTTATATATTACCCTTCAAAACGCAATAACATAACACAAATATACCCATACAATAATATTGAAACAATTGGCAATTTCCGATGTTAAATTGCACAAATTTTCAAGCTCGCTTCGCTCGCCTTAATAACGCCATATCATAAGTCATAAACGAATATGTCCATACAATAATATTGAAACAAATGGCAATTTTCCGATGTTAAATTGCTAAAATTTCCAAGCTCGCTCCGCTCGCTCCCCCCTCCCCCCAATAAGAGGGGTTCTCAACCAATGGTCTTGGTCTCGGCCTCGAAAAATGTTGACGGACCGTGGTCTCGGTCTCGAAAATTTTGAAGGTACTTGGTCTCGGCTTCGAATTTTTAAAGGCAAGTTTCCAAGCTTTAACATGATACCAATATCAATATGTTTCGAATTGGGGATTTATAAGCTATCAAAGTCCGGTTTCGTTTTTTTTTGACTCGCACTGTATAATAGGTTTCACCTCTTGTTTTCCTCAAGATGTTATTCTTCTCTTACCATTAACCAAACAACACGGTAGAAAAGAAATGTGAAAGCTCTAAGTAATATTTGTAGAGTTAGACACTTAACTGGTTTCACTTGAACTTTATCTCGGTTGTTTTTTTTTATTGATTTTCCCTCCAAATGGTAATATATTGTAGCTAAGATTATCTTCTAAAAGAATCTTGATCAATTTTTTGTTTGCACAATTATGACAAAATATATAAATTAGTTTGAACCACAGTTTAAATAAAATGTTACGTTTTACGTACGCGTGTCGTACAGTGCGCGCGGATCCGAGAAAGAACACGAGTTGCAGATATACGACTTCATGTAAAACTGTGGACAGTTTCTTACATCATCATATTACACGTTGAAAAGTCAATATCATCATATCGCAATTTCAGTACGTATCAAAGTGACGAATTCAAAGTCTAGTTTATTTAATAACATTCTTCCCATCAATTTTGTTCATCCCATATTTCAAAATCAGATGAATCAATTCAATTTCACATTATGAAAGATCTTAATCTAACTTAGATCTGCAAACTTTTTCAGTGACGTCACATCGATGTGACGTCATCAGGACGACATTATGTAAAATCTTAACAATTATCATATCTCAGTCATGTATTATCAATTTCGATTCAAATATGGCATCAATATTATTCAGGTCAATGGTCAATTGTCAAGCCAATGTGCATTCGCCTACACTTGGAAACGCGCGCGTACGCGTCCGTCAAATTAAACAAAATGTCAACAAAATGCTCGAAATCCTAACCCGAGGAATTACTATACGTTTAAGACAATTTTAAAGTGATCTAGTAACTTGTTGACATGTGCAAAAAGTGATGCATGGTTGATTCAATGTATATTGTTGCTATCTATGTGGTCATGCGTCGTGAGGTCGCCTCCTTTTGCGTTACATGCCAATTTGGGCTTCTGTGGGACAATGTTACAGTTGAGAGCAAATATTTTCTGAGGAAGACCCCCTACCCTATCAAAACTATACATTTTCTGAAAGGAAATTACCCAAGGAACCCAAATATGCACTCAGAAATGTACAGGTAATTGTTCATATTGACCAAAACATGACAATTTGTTTACACGGGCGCCGCTTCCTGCGGCACCGCTTCCTGCTCCACCCTCCGGCTTTAACCTTCAAACGGAGGTCAATAATTTCCTGTTAACTTTTTCTAAAGTAGCTCTAGACAAGAAATTATAATGTTTTCTTGCAGAGCAGACTTAGACCTTTACAGCAATATAATATTTTATGGGGTAAATTATTATTTTACAGGAGATTTTTTCATTCATACTTCATGACATTTTTTTTGTTTTAATAATTAATAATTTTCACTAAGTAGGAGTCACTAGATGAATGGGATATAGAGTAAAGCCTAAATATGATGAGCCATAATACAGTTTGATAAGTAAGCTTTAATTTGATACCGAATTTGTATTCTGAAACCTTTTATTTTTCAAGATATTAACGTTTTTACAAAGAATTCACAAAATTTATCGGTCAAGATTGTGCCCCATAGAGTCTGTACAGGAAACCCCCAATTTTATTTGTTTGTGATGATTTAATAAATAAATTATTTGGCAAAGACACTTTTCAATCATTTTACATTCAAGTTCAATGTGTAAGCTTTCATCTCATACCAAAATTGAAGTTATACATGTAGTTTTGACAAAGTTATTAACGTTTTAAGAAAAATTGCGCTTTGAGAGTCATTTCCCCATAGACTTTGTACACGGGCGCCGCGGCGCGCCGCTTCCTGCGGCACCGCTTCCTGCTCCACCCTCCGGCTTTAACCTTCAAACGGCTGTATCTCGATCTTAAATAGAGGTATACCTTTGAAACTTTGCAGAATGATAGCATTTTGATAGCCCTTTCAAATGATACCAAATTTGTTAAGAAGGGATTTTTGGTTTTGAAAATATGAAGTAAAATGCAAAAAATATCCCCAAAATGTAACGGCTCCACCCTATTTGGAGGCGAGTTCATGACACACGACCATGTCCATTGGGTATTGTGTGAAAATTTCAAATTAAATGAACTTTAAATGGCCGAGAAACGAGCAAAAATGCAAAGTGAGGTTCATCAACTCATTGCTTTGACTTTGTACACAGTTTCGACGATCCAGTGGATATCGTAAATACCTGTTTTTTTGTGTTAATACAAACACAACAAGGTATGAGAGAACCGCTAGAATTCAAATTGGATTTTGAGGATTTGGACAATGTTACCAAGTCCCTTTAAGCGTTTCAAATATTGCGCACGTGCGCGTTGGCGCGCGCGTATTGTGCGCGTAACGCAAATTAATGGAAACAAATTCGTTGTTTACATGTTTTGCAATCTTGAAACATTCCTCAACACATCCTATCAATTTGGGTCATGTTATACTCGTAAAAACGGAGTACGCTCGCGTCAAAGTAAAAATTACGCGTGCGCGCAAATTGGCAAAATAATTATGGTAAAAACTTTTTTTTTCGGATACACCTCAATTTGGGTGCGATCAAATTTTTAAAAATGGATATGGTAAAAACATGCATGTTTGTATTCTGCCATAACGTTTTTAAACGTATACATACACCTACATATTATTTGATATTCAGAAAAAACACGAGTTGTAGATAAGATTTAATACAAAGCTTTGGCCAATTACATTTAATGACATCATCACATTGCATGTTAAAAAGTCAATAATATCATATCAAAAATTCAATACGTATCACCTAATTTGTCAAAATGACGAGTTCAAGTCTAGTTAGTATTTGTATTTGTTATAATCATATATGATTGGCAATGCTGTCAATATTGATGCTAATATTGGTAGTAGCACACCTAACTAGACAATAATCATTGTCAGGGATGGAATTGGACTCAAGTAAAAAATTAAAAAAAAGACTCCTTGCCATTTACCATAAGCTTATTAATTTTATCAGATTCGTACATGCGATTCCCTGATGGAAAGTTAAAAGACAGTGTTTAAAAACCGTTCATACCTTAAACGGGACCGTTCCCGTAAAGTTCCATTCTCAAGGTGAGCCATCCATTCCCGTTGTCTGTAAGGGGCAGAATACGCACATACTGGCACTCTACCGGGGATGGGAATCTGTTCCGAACCACTGTGTTTTGATCATTATTACCTCTGAAAACCTTTGTAAAGAGGACAAAAATAATGTGAATAAACACAACTGAATACAGACATTGATTAGGAATAATTGATTTATTAAACATGTTTTATAGTCTGATAATTTTTTAACACGGTGATATTGGCATGATTAAACCTAAATTAGATAGTAAACATAATGGAGGATAACTGCAACCGAACTGTAATTGCACTGTACCATATGGAATGCATTTCATAGCTACCCACAAGAAGAACAAAATTCAGAGAAATGCGAGCACTTGGAGAGGTATTATTCAGGAGCTTTTTACCTTTCTAAATGAACGTTTAATTGAATTAAAACCAGCCAAAATATTCACAAAACATTAATAAATAGTATTAGACCGCGAGCCGTCGGTCGAAATTCGTTTGTTTCGTGCCTCACCTCCCACATAGATCTATGTTATTTGTTACATATGTTGTACATAAATATGATATGATAACATTCCGAAATGTCGTCAAGCTCAAAAGATGCACATTTTTGTTTAAAAAGTGGAAAAAACATGACAAAAATTGCAACACTCTCTGGAAATGTATCCATCCCAGTGCATCTTTCATTGGAACGTAACGCGATCCCGTAAGCAGCAAGAGCCGATCAGATTCCTTGTTATACTGTTGCGCTAAATTATATGATGTATGTATAAATCGTAACATCAACATGCTCCTCCCGCCGGGCCTCCGGGGCACTGGTCGGCTACGAAAGAAGGCACCGTGCAGAGAGGCACAACACAAACTTCATCAGCATGAATATGGGCGGAAAGCCTTTTTCTGCTTTATTTTCTACATTTGTGGTAAACTGAAGAAAGGACTACCTCCCACATTCATGCTGATGGCGATTGCATTATGCCTCCCTGCTACCTTTCGTAGGCGACCAGTGCCCCGGAGCTCAGGCGGCCAATAGCCCGTTGATCTTCGTTAGCCGAAGTGCTAGAGCGGCGGTGTATAAATGGGTACCTGGTCTGGTGAACATTAGCTTGGTGCACCTATAGGGTTGCCCGCCGCTAGTATGCTCCCCGGGGAGTTGAGAATGTGTACAAGATAATTGTACGGGTCTGAACTGTATTATGACAAAGACGATTGTCTTTGATTATGACCAGGGGGAATAATAAGCGCTTAGGCGCTATATGCGCACTGAGACTTAATTGTAAGATTGTGCTTCATAAGAACGGATACTTATTATTATTATTATCGGTCGCTTTTCGTAAAATTAATTTTCAACTTCAAAAGTGTTTTCGGTCATTTTTTTATAATGGTACTCATTCCTTATTTCTTTAGAATAAATTCATCTAAACGAATTAATTTACTGTGAGTTGAAATTCCTTGTATACAACAAAATCCTGATAAAGTTTGTGTCATTACATCGTATCAAAAATATGGCTTGGTACGAACAGTCACGTCACGTTCACGTCACGTTCGCGTGAAGGTTCTGTTCCTTTTGTGAAACAGGTCACCCAAATCTACGAAGTGTAGGGTAAAGTGACCCAACAATTCGTGAAATAGGTCACCCAAGTCTACGAAGTGTTGGGTTACGTGACCCAACAGTTTGTTGATATACTATATGCAATTTATGAAAGCTCACGTAAATTGGCGCTTGCGTACACAAAATGAATGTAAATTGTCGTTGAGAAGAGACTAATTCTCGGTATATTTAATCGTGAACGAACAAGTCCTACCTATACTGTTATACCAATTATAGGCGTACCCAGGCATGGGGGCAGGGGGATGAACACCCCCTACCCCCCCCCCCCCCCGCCCCTTACATAATTCTCAAGAAATGTCTTGGTCTCGGCCTCGAAATGTGTGACCGGTCCTGGTCTCGGCCTCGGCTGCGATCATTTCCTACCCACACTCCCCCGCTGACTTCAATTTGTCTGACGAAATACCCCCCCCCCCCCCTACACCCACCCCTTGAAAAAATCATGGGTACGCCACTGCCTACAAGTAGCTAGTTCGGATGTATTTATTTAATATTGATTGGTTGGTGTAATTAATTGTTTCATTGACTGATTAATTGATTGATTGATTGTTAAATTAAATGATTGATTTATAGATTGACTCGATTCAATCACCATAATTTAACACTATTATCAAATCATTGTTTGATTACTTTTAAACTCATTGATCACTCACTCACTCACTCACTCACTCACTCACTTTCACATGCAACGCCACTAACATTACCTAAATGACAGAACTGCATATTATCGTCTCAGATTACTCTGAATTATGCACGTATATATTATAAACATAATGATTGAAATGATTTGATAAGGCGGTTTCGGCATTTTCGTCGACATTTTTAAATGTCTTTGTGCGTGTATGTCTAGTCTTAGTAACAAGCGCTTGCAATTTTAAAAATCTTGATTAAACACTCACGTCACGTTTTTGTAGACGTGACGATTCGAGTTTTACTGGCATGGAAAACGACAAATTGTTGGGTCACTTTACCCTACACTTCGTAGATTTGGGTGACCTGTTTCACAAAAGGTACAGAACCGTTCACGTGATGTGAACGTGAACGTGACGTGACTGTTCGTACCAAGCCCAAAAATATACTTTTACCACAACGATGAGACAAGCAATCTAGATTTTGGGACAGCCTAACGTTCTAATGAGAGATGCACTGGGATTGGATTATTTTGTTCAGAGAGTGTTGTAAACAAAAAATGTTGTTCCACTTTTTGAAAAAAATAGATCATCTTTTGAGCTTGACGGCATTTGAATTCGTGTTCAGTGATTATTCACAACCCCCATGCCCAAATTCAGGTAGATCTCAGAGGTGATGCACGAAAATCAATACATAAGGTGATTTCCACTGTTTGGCCCGCGGTCTATATTCGGTTTTACCTTTCCGACAGTTTACATTCTATTCCGTTTGAGAAGGATATTATGTACGTTCATAACGATCGTTCAGTTATCGAATACCATTAAGATATATATTCCTTCCAATTCATATTAAAAGTAACACTTCGATTTTGTATGATATTTCAAAACTTATAACCAGCACAAACGATGAACTACTTAAAATGAATATATATTTGAAATTAAATGAAATTGATTTTATCAAACCAAACGTCGTTTACAAAGATAAAGTCAAACACTATAAATGCATGTAATCATACCGGGTTGTGTGGATTAATTGTGCCATTCAATGTAGAAAAGCCATGAGGAGGGGGAAGATTCAACATAACACTGATTAATCGTAGTAGAATACAACTCACCTTATCGTGTCCATTATCTGTAACAGTGCCAAAGGTTTCACCGTCCAAGCTGCAGGAGACCTTGTAGCTCGTCGTCCATGATTCATAGTACGGATGTCCTTGTGTTGCCACACCAACGACTTCATACGGAGAGCCGAGATCAACCTGAATTTTGTCATACTAGATCATAATAAGTCGTCAATTATACAAATGATGCACAGGCTTGAGTGGATCGGTAAGAATTGGATGCACGAGTTTAACTTTGGAATGGTTTTAGAGTGCAGACAATTCTTACCGATCTACGAAATAGTCCTGTATATAGACGGTCCTATATTTTGTGTATTAGACCTGGAGACGTTATTTAGTCCAACGTTTTTTTATTGATTCATATTCTAGAAGAGTTAAGAAGAAATTTCAGCTTTGTTGCCACCTTGGCAACCTTGGGCAACTTTTTTCATAAGCATTATAAAGTTAATTAGCTAATTTGCATATTTGTGAAATAAGGTCAGGGGTCATTTTCTATGTAGGAATAGTACAATATTGATCAAAACAAGTATTCTAGGGTATTTTGGGGCAAGGATTCCATTTCCGGTACTCATTTGTAAGTTCCATATGGGCAACACCCTGAAATCTAAGATGGCTGCCCCTAATTTGCATATTTATTAATATTATTGATTTTCAGTGGCTACAGCCTCTAATAAGCAATAATTCCAGATTATTATTCGTCAGTTATGTTCTAAGTATGTATTTAAGATATCAAAGATTAGTTGCCATCATGGCAACCTCTAGCAATGCATATTATTTGCATAATTAGGTATTTTACCTAATTTGCATATTTCCCCAAATCGAGTATATTGGGAACCCGGAAAGTAAAAATGACAAGTAATACCTCTTTTCCAAGGTTTTGGGGGGCAACAGATCATCCATTTTTGATACTTATTTCCCTGTATCAGCATGGCAACCATCTGAAATCCAATATGGCTGCTCCCCAAATTACACATGTTATGATACACGACTTCATTCTTTTGGTTATATTAGATCGATATTATAAAGTTTGGACTTTTAATTATTGGAATAAGCAACTAGAATACTTGAATCACAATGTAGTTGGTTGCTTATAGCAAAGACACTACAAGGGGAAGACTGGACACTTCGGGAATTTTGTGTAACGCTGAATTTCGTACATGGGGAAGGGCGCCCCTAGCGTTGAGTAGGTAAACTTCTTGTCGTTTTCGCGCGTAGCCATTGAAAACACAATAGGGAACAATGGCGAGCAGGTCGAAAATAGCTGGAAAGAGGTGTACCTTTGAAACCTTGCATACAGATAGCATTCTGGTAGTTCTTTAAAATTATACCAAATTTGTTAGGAAAGGTTTTGTAGTTTTGAAACAAATTAAGAAAATGTTTGCAAAAAATCCCAAAATGTAACGGTGCCACCCTATTTGGGAGGCGAGTTTATGACACATGACCATTTATTGTTTGTTTGTTTGTTTATTTTATTTAATCACGGTATATACAATAATAAAATGCCCGCTTTCAGCTACAAGCTGTTTTTCAGCAGGGCCGTGAAACATAAGAATACAGAAATACATAAGATACATAAAATAATAAACAAATATACCATGCACTGAGAGCCTCTAGTTGAAATTATGGATTCCGAGGTGACAGGAAAAGCACTATGTTCTGAGGGTCGTAGACCCGAAGAACATAGTGCTTTTTCTGTCACCGAGGAATCCATAATTTCACTAGTGGCTCGAAATAGTGCATGATATATTTGTTTTATATCCTTCGCATAATCATAATCATCGCAAAAACAAATGATTTCAATTCAATTAAAGAAAAATATAAAGAAAAACTAAACATTGATCATGGAGCCATCACTGCACTGACTATGTTCTGTTTGTGACACTGACCCCCTTTGCGCAATAGTCCTAGCGCAGAGCGCGTATTGCGCTATCTTTCCATTCATGGTTACGCGCCTTAACAACTAATGCGCACCCAAATTCAAAACGCGCGCATCAAAGTGAATAATTAACCTGCTTTACATACTACATACACACGTGTAATTATTGTATGGAGAAAATAGTTATTCGTACATTACACATACAGCTAGTGCAGTGCACACCGCGGCCGATTGTTAAATGACGAATTAGTGTCACGACCACAGAAGGACAACGATGCACAATGTGCACCATTGTCGTAATTTTTAAATTCGATACCGCTACGTTATACATGAAATGCATCTCTAGAATATTCTTTGGAACTTATTGATATTCACGCGTGAAAATATACTGTATTTCTTTTTTTTAAAACTCTTTGAGAAATCTCGTCGAGCATCTTTCGCAAGATAAAACAAGACCTCTGCTCGCAGGGAAGTTTTATAACACGCATCTCTATGGGCTCAATATGATCACCCGGCGTCTATGACGTCATTCATGGAATAGCATTTACTATTCCATGAATGACGTCACGCATAGCACATTTTTCTCCATGGGCATTACTATGTTTGGTCACATGACGCTATGTAGACCAATCACTGAACAGGATTTCATTCATGTAGGATATAATACAAAATATACATTACAAACAGGTTATTTAAGAGAAAAAAACACAGAAAAAACATATTTACAAATATAGGGGTAATAATAATTTACAAATATTAATCAGAATGAACGAGGAAACCAAAAGGCATAAGTACATGAGTATAACAATCATTGAACAGCTAATATGCACATGAATTATAAATCTAGTATGGTTAGCTTCATTATTTCCTTTTTAAATATCTTAACGTCGTGTATAATTCGTAAATGAATAGGTAGAATGTTGAACAGTTTTGATGCATCATATAATGGGCTATTTCGAACAATTATGTATCCATGGTGAATGAAAATAGAATAAGATTAAGCTCCAAAACGTATTGTTCCATAAAATTCCAATACCAAGAAACTTTTTTGAAGAATTTTCAAATTATCAATTCTACTAAAAATGTAACCCTTTGTACCACTTTTAATACTATTGATTGTGAAAATGACCATATATATAGTTAATCAACAGAACGTTTTATGACTCCTTGCCATTATATAATATAAATTAGCTTTGATGTTTTTAAAAATTGTAGGTAACAAAGGCAGTTATTTAATTTAAGGTGTAATTAAAATTTAGATCAAACTGAGATCTCATTGCATCGTTTATTTTGTTGGTGTGTGTGTGTATGCGTGTTTGTATGTCTGTGCATCATGTGTTAGTATACATTTGTGTATGTATGTGTGATAGTATGTGTATGTGTTTGTATGTTTGTAGGCCTACATGTATGTATGTTGATGTGTCATGTGTTTGTGTGTGTATGTGTCTACAATAACATGACCAGCTTTCTGGCAGCTTTCCCACATGGAGATTTTAAATTCAGAACTAGAAATGCTGTGGCACACTAACTATTACAAAAAAACACCAAAAACAAAACAACAGATTTCTAGGGGACCCCCCCCCCCCCCTCCAGCTGTCGTGCGGCCATACCCTTGCTTCCACCCAAATTCTAGCTGTAAGAGTGTAGGTCTAGCCTATTTTTTGAGGCATCGCATTTCCGATGTGACAGTTAACAAAATGCTTGTGTTTCAGATGTGACACTCTTGTTAACAACAATTCTTCATATAAAGAGAAAAGAGGTATTTAAATAAATGTTACTATTTTGATTTCAAACCATGACACAGGTAACTGCAGCAATCTTGATGACGTGTTCGTTTTTAACAGCAAGCAAAGAAACTTGTACGTGAATGTTGACTTGATTCTGCATGTCTACTATTAAATATTTCTTGGAAATTTTCACCTCTAAACAGACAAACTTAGAAACAAACTCCTTTTAATATTTGGTGTACATTTTGAGATAAAAAAGCAAAAATAAGAAGGAATTTGATACTCTACCAGTTCCCTATTGTGTTTTCAATGGCTACGCGCGAAAACAACAAGAAGTTTACCTACCCAACGCTGGGGGGCGCCCTTCCCCATGTACGAAATTCAGCGTTTCATCGATCGCTGTACAAAACCGGCGCAGTGTCCAGTCTTCCCCTTGTAGAGTCTTTGCTTATAGTAACAAAAATCATACTTTTATAAAATAAATGCCGTTAAAGTGGCAAATAACATTATTTCCTTTAAAATGACAAAGGCGGCCATCTTGGATTTATGTGAGTTGCCAAGGTAATACGTCAAATTAAGTATCATGAATGGATTTGTTGCCCCCTAAAACCTTGGAAAAGTGATATTTCTTGTCTTTTTAATCTTCTTGGTTCACAATATCCACGATTTTACCTGATTTCTGGGAATATGCAAATTAGGTACAAAATATATTTATGCTAATTTTATGCATTGCTAGAGGTTGCCGAGGTGGCAACCAAGCTAAATTATCTTTATCACACATTTAGAACATGATTGAGGAAAAATAATCGGTAATTATGGCTTATTAGAGGCTGTAGCCACTGAAAATCAATAATATTCATAAATATGCAAATTAGGGGCAGCCATCTTGGATTTCAGGGTGTTGCCCATATGGCACTTACAAACGATTACCGGAAATGGAATCATTGCCCTAAAATACCCTAGAATACTTGTTTTTATCAATATTGTACTATTGCTAGATAGAAAATGACCCCTGACCTTATTTCACAAATATGCAAATTAGCTAATTAACTTTATAATGCTTATACAAAAAAGTTGCCCAAGGTTGCCAAGGTGGCAACAAAGCTGAAATTTCTTCTTAACCCTTCTAGAATATGAATCAATAAAAAAACGTTGGACTAAAGAACGTGTCCAGGTCCTAGAAACATCTACAGGACTAAAATATGAATGTGCAGCATTTGTTTTATAAAATGCGCGCAAAAAATGCGAAGATCAAAATAAAGTGAGCCATGCATCAGTAAAATGCACAATTAAAATGCATCAGTAAAAACTTTTACACGCTAATTGACCAATCAGAATGCAGGGATTCTTCTACTCATTTGATAATTCCTAATGATAATATTACTTATGCCATATGGAGTTATTGTATAGGCAAAGATAATGGTAATTAACACATGCATGAATATCACACACATTGAATTGTAATTACACTTAAAATGAAGCAGAAAGTAATAAATAGTATTATATTAATACGTTTTATTTTAGTTCCAACTAACAGTATTGCAATACTAGACGTATGATGTGCACAGGACAGACTTATATAGACTTATATAGACAAATAACGTTGTATATTTTGTTATACCTAGGTAAGGTATTTACTACTTGTGTAGCCGAGTTTCGGTCAAACTGAATTTAACCCGGGGGGAGGGGGGGGGGGGGGGGGGGGGCACTCGAATTATTTTTTGACGGGGGTATGCCGCACGGAAATCTGAAATGGGGGTCTTAAGAGCTGACTACAAGCACAACATATATATCTTTGGATCTACAAAACCCCTGAAACGGGAGTTAAGGGGTCTAAGGAGCAGACTAAAACTACAAAATACGGGCAAAATACATGAACTTGGAGCTACCAAAGACCTACGGAAACCCTCAAATGGTGGTCAAGGAGCTGACTAGAATAATAATAATGGACTTGACGCTACTCAACTACCTAGCCAATTCATTCCGGGGGTCTATGGAGCGACAATTTTTGGAAATCGGGTATCTTGAGAGCGGCAATCGGGTGTGAAAACGGGGGTCTTGTAAGCGGCACATACCCGTCTTACATTATACATGAGTGCCCCGCCCGCCCCCCCCCCCCCCCCCGGGAATTTAAGTGACCCAAACCTGCACCATTACATTACAAACTAACAGTTATAACTCCACCATGCTCGAAAGGAATAACACATTACAAATGACTAAAAAATAAGCCGTTATCATTAAAAAAAGAGCCGTTAAAACTCAAGAGGTCGCTCTTTAGAAATTCAACCATTTTAAATAAAATATTGTGCATGTGATGTTTGTTGAACTAGATAAGATACAGAGATAACCAACAACTATTTAAAAACTTCTCGCGTAAATTGTTGGAAAGAGGGAGCATATTCTCGAATATTTGTGGTTAAATTGGCTATACGATAGTGAAGATTATTAATCATCCAGGAAAGAGTTCATAGAAACAAAAACTAAATCTGAACAACTGGACTTACTATTTTGGGAGTAGTACAGTTTCACAACCTATCCAGGTTGCTTCTTCAGCTAAACTGGCTTGGGAAGAGAAGATTACTGGTGAAAGCTGTTGGAATCACTGAAGTACGTAATCTTCTATTGTTCGAGATTGTTTAGGCGTCGAGGAATCTGGCGGATTATCGGATTGTACACCAGAGATAAGTTGTGGCGAAGTCCCCCTCTCCTGTTAAGCCTTCTTAGACTGCCTTGTAAGATTAGAAGCGGATGGTACTCTGCACACCACAATCTACCGTAAACCCACCCACACTGACCAGTACCTTCTGTTCGATTCTCACCACCCTCTTATCCACAAGCTGGGAGTGGTGAGGACTTTGTTCCACCGAGCCTTCCTTCATCCCTTCATCAGAGGAAGCAAAGGAGAAGGAACACAGACACCTTAGGGAAGCCCTACACTGTTGCAGCTACAAAAACTGGAGCATAGAAAAAGCCCTTCGGCTTCACCCCCGTGACCGCAGGACACAGCCGACCAGCGCACACCCAAGAAACTCAACCAAGAGATATGGTGTATCTGTTCCTTACGTTAAGGACTTGTCCGAGAAGATACAGCGCATCTTTAGGAACTACAACATCCCTGTCTATTTCAAACCGGCCAATACTCTTAAACAAAGACTTGTTCACCCCAAAGACAAAACTCCTAGACAGAAACAAAACAACTTAGTGTATGCAGTCCAATGCCAAGGGGAAAACTGCAAGGAGAACTACATTGGAGAAACCAAACAACCTCTACACAAACGACTTTACCAACATCGTCGCTCCGGTTCTGCAGGAAATGAATCTGCTGTTTTCTTTCACTTGAATACCTCAGGACACGAATTCAATGAAAAAGATGTTTTAATACTAGACAAGGAACCAAGATGGTTTTAGAGAGGGGTCAGATAAGCCATTTACGTCGAAAAAAAATTTACGCTGAAAACCCCTTGCTTAAAGTGGACTTCCACACGATTTCAAGCTTCTAATGATTGAAAGACAGATATTCTAGGTCAATAAACACAATTTTGTATGAAAAAAGTATGATTGTGGGTTCTTATAATTGGCTTTGAAATTGAATGACACAAATTCGCGAGCGAGCTTGTTCTATCCCACAATGCACCAATTTGTGACGTGCGACCCTCATTATGCGCCTATCTATGTTTTTACACTGCAGCGAATGTGTTCTTTTGATCGGACCAATACAATGCTCGATCATGAATAGTTTAGTCCACGATGCGCCACTCAACCGTGCCTTTGAGCATTACTGCATTGTTGAACCGTTTGAAAATACTTGCCTGCCCGAAATTGTAACACGCTTGGCTTTCATTGGAATTTGAATAGACACAAAGTCCTGTAAACGTGCATTGAATTTGCTGGCTCTGCATGACCGGCTATTATGAATGACACATGCAGTGATCACAATGCAGTGGCACCAGATTCAAGCCTACTCAATAAATTGAGCAAAGTGAGGGTGCTACGTAAGGGTCTCATGATTGTGTGCAGTAAATTTAATTATTTCCTCAGAGTTAATGACATTAGAAAAATCTCTTAGAAATCAACCAAAGAGAGTCAAATCCAGAGAATATTCAAGCACATCCCTAGATTTATTTCCAATATACTGTATTTTGTTTAAACTCGTCCGGAATTCTCCTTTAACAGGAGAGGGGGACTTCGCCACAACTTATCTCTGGTGTACAATCCGATAATCCGCCAGATTCCTCGACGCCTAAACAATCTCGAACAATAGAAGATTACGTACTTCAGTGATTCCAACAGCTTTCACCAGTAATCTTCTCTTCCCAAGCCAGTTTAGCTGAAGAAGCAACCTGGATATGTTGTGAAACTGTACTACTCCCAAAATAGTAAGTCCAGTTGATCAGATTTAGTTTTTGTTTCTATTAAATTGGTTATGTTTATGAATATTTCAGCCATTTCTTAAACGATTTAGATCAAATAAAGTTTATTCTGTCATGGAAATTGTATTCCTTTTAAAATTTGACACTCTTTACCTAACCTCAACTATACCTTTAACTGTTTAAAAGTGCAAAACCTTTTCTCTAACCTGAATCCATTTAGTTGCGTTAGATGGATTGAGGGGGGCCCATGCTCTGCAGTTGTTGTTGTTCAACCGGCCCCATCTGGCTGCGCTCTTCTCACTATGATGGCTAGATGCACTCAGACTCGAATCAGGGATGATATTGGAGTCCGCAATTCCAAGAGGACCGGCTTTTAAAGAAAATGTAATACCTTTTAATTAGGGATAGTATTGCATTCAAATAATAGGGGACGTCTTTATAAAAATGTTGTTATCAGAGATGGAATTGGACACGCTAAATCCGTACGCACTGGGAAATCCGTACGCAGTCGCAAATGCGCATGCGCACCTGTGGGAAAATTGCCTGCGAAATTCGTTCCCATTCATGCCATTTGTAATACAG
>JBAMJV010011986.1:0-28990 GCA_037951105.1 Echinarachnius parma | reverse complement strand
CTGCATGTTATGTAAAAATGCGACAAATTAAATTTCGAAAGGGTTTCCTTGACATTACCACTAAGTTGACATTTGGTGAATGTTCTATTATGTATGGTACAAGCATTGAATAGTTATTTTGTTCACATGCGAACTTTAAATTTGGTAAATATACCACTGTATTGTTGTACTCTGCGACCAATGGTTCGTTTCGAACATTTTCAAACTATGATTACCACTAAAACACGTTCAAAGACTTACAATTCTTTGTAACATTGTGGTCAAAACATGAATTATATACATTTTGTTTAGTGATAATCAACCAACATGTATATTGATCGGTAATATCAGATTATCCATCGGTTAATATAATATACTGTATCGAATTGCTTCATTCATATCTGTAAAGTTATGCCTTGAGCAGCTGCAATGAAACCTAGTGAAAAGACACGTTGTGTTTGTTATTAACATCGACAAATGCACCCGTTCATAATATTCATTACACCATTATCAAACAATACATATACAATAATAACAATAATAATATAACAATAGTTATAACACAATTACATGATTATACATATATGATACCAAATAAATCGTAAATCTTTGTAGGTGTTAAGTACTATTGTACATGTTTAGAACAATCCAGTACATTCATACAAATACCAACAAGGATGAAGTGCCAAGAATACAATATCTATGTTAACCATTTTACTCACTGTTCTTGATATACATGTTACATTAACATAAGCGAAATATGGTGATAATGACAAATGTATCATGTACACACTAGCAACTGTATTTAACGCCTTTGGAAGAATAAATGCACACGGAATACATATGAAAAGCCTAATTCCAAAAGGCGCTAAATCCACTGTTTCAATTTTGGAGAAAATCGGGTCTTTTGTCAAACTGTGTACAGATCCCTACGGGAATTTAACAATTGAACGTTCCATATTTTTATTTTGATCGTGTAATTCGTCCAAAAACGTAGATTTCTAGATAACTACGAAGCCTATTAAAGGTACTTCAGATTCGTCAAATCAGATGCGCGGCGCCATCTTAAGTACACGTTGCGCACGGTGCGTGATGCACGTTAGCTCAGTGTCATGCGGTGCGCGCAAACTGGCCCAGTTCAAAATGGCGACCCGCTGTGTAGCATCCCCACGCTTGATGCCCTTTAAAGGGACATTCCCTCTTTTGCAAGCAAAATTTCAAAAGTTGCGAGGTTATTGTCTTATATGAAAGAAGATGTCATTTAATAGCATGCCTGAACAAATTAGGGCTTGAAATGTCTTTTTCGTGGAGTTATAGACCTAAAACGAATAAACCGTCGTCCAACAAATAATTGTGCATTATACGTATATTCACCCAGTGAGGAAGTTCGTACATGGACTCCAGGAAGTACCACAACGCTATGCGTGACCCATACGTGACCCGCGCTAGCTACGTGACCCGCGCACACATAAGAATAGCATGACCGCACACTAGGCAAAATAACCAAACCTCGCTCAAACTGACTACATGTAATTACATATTCTTCACTTTGAGATTTTTTTCCGCGACATACCTTTACAAATGTCGGCTTCACAATACCTTTACAAGAATAAGTACAATATAGTTGTAATATTATGCTAAATCAGTTAAACTAATTAAACAATATCAGAAAACATACTTTTCAAAGACAACCATTTTTTATCAAAATATTTACCATGACCTTTCAAACTAAATATATATTTTTCATTTTTATAATATGAAATTAACGCTAATTTAAACTGAAAAAATACAGGTATTTTACTCACTAGTTTATTTCGAAATATTATTTGCTTACTAACGAACAATAAACAGTTTATTGCTCTATTATTTAAACCTCTTAATCCAAATATTATTTTCATTTGTAAAACGTATATTACTTCCAGCACTTAAGTTAATCCATCTTTCTAATTTTGCCCAAATATTTTTAACAAATTGACAATCAAAAAATAAATGAGTAATTGTTTCTGTATGTGCATTACAAAAGGAACATAATTCATTTTCGACCATATTCAATTTAAACAATATGTCATTTAATACGTGTGGTTTACGGGTACACCATGTGAGATGGGTGGATTGGTAAGCCCTGAAAAGGACTATGGTAGTCCTAGAAAGGACTGTTGGTGTAGTTCTGAAAAGAACTGTTGGTATTCTTTCTAGGAGAGTTCTAAAAAGAACTGTTGGTAGTCCTAGAAAAGACTGTTGATAGTCCTAGAAAGGACTGTTGGTAGTCCTATAAAGGACTGTTGGGATAGTCCTGAAAAAGACTGTTGGTATTCTTTCTAGGAGAGTCCTAAAAAGGACAATTGGTAGTCCTAGAAAGGACTGTTGTTAGTCCTAGAAAGGACTGTTGGGATAGTCCTGAAAAGGACTGTTGGTATTCTTTCTAGGAGAGTCCTAAAAAGGACAGTTGGTAGTCCTAGAAAGGACTGTTGATAGTCCTAGAAAGGACTGTTGGTATTGCGAGGAGAGGGTGGATGGTAGGAGGGACTCGACGTTTCGAATAGGTTGACTATTCGTTTGATGCTCGGCTGGCTGGCTGGCTGGCTGTTGACGCTGGCGGCGCTGTAATCTCTCGGCTCGCTGGTCGCGGACGTGGGTGACGCAAGGCTGCTCTGCGGGTGGCGGCGGTTGATGTTCGACTGGCTGGCTGGCTGGCTGTTGACGCTGGCGGCGCTGTAACCTCTCGGCTCGCTGGTCGCGGACGCGGGTGACGCCAGGCTCTTCTGCGGGTAGCGGCGGGTGGTGTACGGTTGGTGGTGTACAGAGCAGCCTTGCGTCACCCACGTCCGCGACCAGCGAGCCGAGAGATTACAGCGCCGCCAGCGTCAACAGCCAGCCAGCCAGCCAGCCGAGCATCAAACGCCGCCACCCGCAGAGCAGCCTTGCGTCACCCACGTCCGCACCCAGCGGGCCGAGAGACTACAGCGCCGCCAGCGTCGGCAGCACACACAACGCGTCGCCGATAGCGCTCCTAATCGATAGTACGTCACCCACGTCCGCAACCCGTAGCCTTATAGCCGCGCACGCCAACAGATCTCTGGTACCATACACCCCCCGCCTGCATTCCGTGTATATGAGTGGCCTAGGCCTTGTGCCGAGAAGCCTGCTATTAAATCATACATAGCCGGGTTGGCAGGATTATACTTTTAGAAAGCGGTTTGTAGGTTGAGTGGACCAGTGTATTGGACAGAATCCTTTTTTTTTTTTTTTTTTCTTTAATTTTGAAAATTGAGTTTTTGATAATTTAATTATGAAAAAAAAAGAAGTAATGTTTGGCGTAATATATTCTTTTGAATGCAACGCCAATTAAAATTAATAACAACAACAACAACAACAACAGATCTCAGGAAATCTGAGATACACGGACGCGGACGGACGCGTTTGTGTCGCTCTCTCGGAATATTATAGTTTTTGGCGGGAAATTTGATATAGTGGATTATTATGGTCTTTTGGATATTATATTAGAGACGCATTAGAAGCATTCGGAAAGGGTAAGCACTATTTTGGAGCTTAATATTCACTATTCTATTTTTTGTTTGCACCTAACTTAGATAATTTTCGATTTGAATTGATACATGGATTCCCGCTATGGTGGGACTGCAGAGTCCACCAGGGAAGACGGTATGATTGTAGAAAATATAGGCACCGACTCTGACGGTGGCTCCGGCTCAGAATCAGATATTGGAGTGGAAATAAATGACGATACTGGATTTCAGCAAGTTAATCATGGCCGTACTCGCAATAAAAGACCCAGACTTCATACTAACACATCTGAACATGGCAAGAGTAACTTTGACCCGAATCTCCCTTCGACCTCCACCGCTGGTACCCCACAATCTGTAAGACCCAAATTTGTACAAAAAGGTCAAATGATCGTGACTGTAATGGCTGTAGGTGGGAAAGCTTTCTTTGATTTGAACCCATTCAAATTAGCAAAAATGTTGACACAGGAAGTAGGGTCAGTGGAGGAGGCGCGAAGGATGAACCCTCACGCTATTGAGGTAAAATGTAGAAATACTAAGCAAGTACAGAAAATGATCCAGCTTGTTAAGTTGGGAAGCAATGATGTTAAAGTGGTAGAAGGGAAATTTGGAGTTGTCAAAGGGGTAATCAGTGGCGTAGACACTGAGCTATCTGAGGAAGATATTGTAAAAGGTCTACAGAGTAAGAAAGTGACACGAGTACAAAGAATCAAGAGAAAAGAAAATGGCGAACTGAAAGCAACAAGATCAGTATGTTTGACATTTCAGACAAAAGAACTACCGGAATATGTCACACTTGGATACGAAGCTTTCCGAGTGAAACCATATGTACCACCAATTATGCGATGCTTTAAATGTCAAAGAATAGGGCATAGTCAGGCACAATGTAAAGGAAAGACGAGGTGTGTAAGGTGTGGGGGTGACCACTCTTTTGACAATTGCCAAAACAGGGAAACCTCAAAATGTGTCCGCTGTAACGGCCAGCATAGCGCTGCATATGGAGGGTGCCCGGAGTTAAAGAAAGCGCGCCAAATTCAATCGTTTAGAATTGAAAATCAAATTAGCTATGCAGAAGCGGCGAAAACTCTAATGCAGAAACAGGGTAGCGATATTTTAAAGAATCAAGAACAGGATAAGGTAGATAATAAAACTACCACAAAACGCCAAGATAGCCGTCCTAGCGCTATCCCCAGGCCTACCTTTGTTGCCCAGCGCAACAAGCTTGTCGTTGACTCTAAGAGCAAGGCCGTTACAAAAGAGACAGACAAGAAAAGGGTTGTTATGGTAAGTGTAAAAACACAAACTGACACATATGAACAACAAACTCAAACAATTGAGCATCATGATGGTTTTCAATTCTCATGTGATCAACTTCTAGCTTTTTTGGTGTTTATTGTGAATAATCTGGATAATCCAGCATCCAGTTCGAAATCAAACCGCATACTACTTGTGGTTGAGGCGGCAAAGAGGTGCTTTGGAAAAAGCACGGACCCGTCTTGTATACATGCATTATTAAATGATGCCTAGTTTTGTACTTGTATTGATGGGTCTCCTGTCTCTCCTTCAATGGAATGCGCAAGGACTTACTTCCCATGGGTACGAGTTACAATCCTATTTATCAGCTTGTGCATGCAAACCTGATATTATTTGTATTCAGGAAACTTGGTTTAGAGAAAATAATGTTTTACAATTAGATGAGTATAATTGTATTCCTCACAATAGGACTACAGGAAATAGAGGCGGATGTGCCATATACGTACGAGGGAATTTAAAGTATCGTTTAATAGATACTCCCAAGGATGAAGAATATCAATGTGTAGAGATTTATTTTGAAAATATAGTATTAAGTGTTATAAACTTGTATAACCCCTGTAGAAGAATAACATGTGGCTTTTTGAGTAATGTTTGGAATAAAATGAATAAACCTGCTATTTTATGTGGAGACTTTAATAGCCATCATGAAATGTGGGGTAGTAATCACTGTGATAGAAATGGGAAAGAAATCGTTTCGTTTTTATCTGAAAATGACGCTGTTATTTTGAATAATGGAGCCCCGACTAGACTCGACGCTCATACTGGGACTCTCTCTTGTTTAGACTTGACTATTGTGAATAGCAAGTTAGCCGCTAAATGTAAATGGAATGTTATTTTAGATAGATTCGGAAGCGATCACTTTCCTGTGGAAATAGGTATAGAAGTGCCAGGAAATGAATTTAAGAAAGGTTCTTTTAATGATAGTGGACATAGTAGGAAAATTAATTGGAATGTATATAAACAAGAGATTGACATTCGTCTTTCAGAGAAAATTAATTTTGTAAATGTTCATGATGAATATGAATTTATTTTAAAAGCTATATATGATGCTGTAGAGAAGGCGGCTGTAGATTGTACGTATAGGAATAAAAAACGCCTCCCTTCGGTTCCATGGTGGAATAAGGAATGTTGGGTTGCAGTTAAGTCTAGAAATAAAGCTAAGAGGACATTTGTAAGAACTGGAAAGTATGACGATTTATGTGAATTTAAGCGGAAAAAAGCATCAGCTCAGTGTATTATTAGACAGGCCAAAATGAATTATTGGAGAGAGTACTGTAAACAAATTAATCGTTTTACTCCAGTTACGCAAATATGGAAAATGATAAGAAAAATGAGAGGAGAATTTATTAATAAGAAGAAAACAATTGTTATTAGTATTGATGGAGTATGTGTAAGTGATAATTGTGAAGTTGCAAATGCATTAGGCAGTTGCTATAAAGATAATATTTGTGCAGGTACTAATACTAGTGTTGATGACAATGAGACGTTTGTACTTAATGATACACATGCAGTGGAAAGCTTGAATGAACCTTTTAATATGTTTGAATTTAAGGCAGCGATTAAGTTGTCAAAAGAATCAACCCCCGGTTTAGATGGAATTTGTAAACGCCATATTGTCTCTATGTCTAAAAGCGCTCATCATAAAATATTGGATTTGTTTAATCGTATTTGGGAGACGTCTAACCTTCCTAATGATTGGTTACATGCTATTCATGTCCCATTATTAAAACAAGGAAAGAGTGAGACAGACCCTAATTCATATAGACATATAGCCTTGACTTCATATTTGTGTAAGATAATGGAAAAAATGATATATAAGAGACTGGATTGGTATGTGGAAAAATATAATATTCTATCTGACTGTCAATCGGGGTTTAGAAAAGGCAGAGGAGTCCTTGACTCGATTGTCATGCTAGATACTGATATTAAAAGAATGCATGATTGATAAAGGATATTTGGGTGTGGTATTTATGGATTTTAATAAGGCGTACGACTCTGTTGAGAAGAGTAGTATTATAAGGAAGTTGAAGATGTATGGGATTAATGATAGACTTTTATTATGGATATCATCTTTTCTTTCTAATAGATCTTTTAAAGTGAGAGTTAATGGAGAAGTGTCTAATCATTTTGTTGTTGATAGAGGCTTGCCTCAAGGAAGTGTAATATGTCCTTTATTGTTCAATATTTTGGTTAGTGATATAACAAAAGGGATATCAGTTGCTACCATATCTGTATATGCTGACGATATTGCTTTTTGGATTCCTTGTAAAAAGCTGGAATTATTAGAGAGTAAACTTCAGTCCTGTATTAATACTCTGTATGAATGGAGTAAGGTGTGGAAAATGACCTTTTCTGCAGAAAAGTCATGTTATATGGTATTTACTAATAAGAAAAGTAATTGTGGAATGAAGTTATGTATAAATGGTTTGAAATTAAACCAAGTACAGGAGTATAAATATTTGGGAGTATTATTTGATAGTAAATTAACTTGGTCAAAGCATATTGAGAAAGTAAAAATAAGTTGTCAAAAAAGAATTAATATGATGAGATGCGTATCTGGTTCTTCATGGGGAAGTGATTTTTATGCTCTTAATTTGATGTATAAACACCTTATTCGACCTGTCATAGATTTTGCTGCAGAGGTGTATGGCTCTGCCTGCCAAACTCTAAAAAATTCGTTGGACTCTATACAATATCAATGTTTAAGGCTAGCTACTGGAGCCCTTCCAACGACATCTTTAGAGGCTCTGCAAGTGGAGTGTGGAGAGATGCCCTTAGAATTAAGGCGTCAGTTATTGACTGATAGATTGAAAAATAGAATTTTGAGTTCTTGTTTAAATCATCCCACAAGAGCATGTTTATTGGATTGTTGGCAATTTCATACACAAAAATGTGAAGAAAATATTAAATATCAATCTATAGCTGTTCGCACTTTAAAGTTGGATGTAGAGGTAGATACTTTTTGTATACCAGTACACCCTCCTTGGCATGTTATAGAACCTGAAGTTTGTTATGATATTCATAATAAAGTAAGTAAGTCAGATATGGTCGATCATCAAAGAATAGTTACTCAAGAAGTTATAAATACTCGTTGGATAAAATATTTAAGAATATATACTGATGCATCAAAAGAGATGGTCAATGGATCTACGGCAGTCGCTTTTTATATTCCTCAAATGAGTGTATTATGTGGAAAAAAAGTGTCACCCATTTCAATATGCCGAGCGGAACAAGTAGCCATGGTTATGGCACTAAATTGGATTGCAGATTTCCAACCGTGTTCAGATGTGGTAATATTAACGGACTCTTTGAGTAGTCTATATGAAATTGAAAATGTATCAAATGATAATATTGTGCAAGAAATAATGTTTCAAGTTGCAAATTTGCATTATATGGGCATTAGTATATCTTTTGTATGGATTCCTTCACATTGCAATATTTATGGAAATGAAGTGGCTGACTCGTTGGCAAAAGCAGCATTGAAAAGAGAATATATAGATATTTATGTTAAGAAATCATGTAGTGAAATACGAGCAATTATTGGAAGGTATTATAATGCAATTTGGCAGAGTAAGTGGGATGCGTCCGAAAGAGGGCGACATTTGTATAATGTAAAGAAAAATGTACTTCCTGTCACATTACTGCGTTGTAATACAAGGCGTGAGGAAATTATTGTTTGTAGATTGAGACTTGGAGTAGTAAGATTAAATGACTTTATGCAAAAAATTGGTAAACACCCGACAGGGTTATGTGCTACATGTTTGGTCAGTGAAACGGTGGAGCATTTTTTATTATATTGTCGTATGTATGAAAAGGAGAGGGAGATGATGAAAAAAGAATTAAAACAAAATGCTCTAAGTATATACATACTATTACAACCATATAATATAAGTTTTGTTATGAGGTTTATAAAGAGAACAAATACATTCAAAGTGTTGTAGAAGTTATGAATATTATATGTGTATGTATCCTTTTTTTTTTTTTTTTTTTTTTTTTTCCCCTCTTTTTTTGCACACTAACTGGTGACGGGTTAAACTAATTTTAGATTAAGCTCCAAATAAAAGTGCTTACAGTATGTGAAAAATATGTTTATAAATATATTATTGTTTTAATTTTCGGATAATGTTTCTGGTACCATACACCCCCGCCTGCATTCCGTGTATATGAGTGGCCTAGGCCTTGTGCCGAGAAGCCTGCTATTAAATCATACATAGCCGGGTTGGCAGGATTATACTTTTAGAAAGCGGTTTGTAGGTTGAGTGGACCAGTGTATTGGACAGAATCCTTTTTTCTTTTTTTTTTCTTTTTTTTTTTCTTTAATTTTGAAAATTGAGTTTTTGATAATTTAATTATGAAAAAAAAAAAAAGAAGTAATGTTTGGCGTAATATATTCTTTTGAATGCAACGCCAATTAAAATTAATAACAACAACAACAACAGATCCCCACTCCTGACGACGGATAGTCCACCTATTCGAAACGTCGAGTCCCTCCTACCATCCACCCTCTCCTCGCAATACCAACAGTCCTTTCTAGGACTATCAACAGTCCTTTCTAGGACTACCAACTGTCCTTTTTAGGACTCTCCTATAAAGAATACCAACAGTCCTTTTCAGGACTATCCCAACAGTCCTTTCTAGGACTAACAACAGTCCTTTCTAGGACTACCAATTGTCCTTTTTAGGACTCTCCTAGAAAGAATACCAACAGTCTTTTTCAGGACTATCCCAACAGTCCTTTATAGGACTACCAACAGTCCTTTCTAGGACTATCAACAGTCCTTTCTAGGACTACCAACAGTTCTTTTTAGAACTCTCCTAGAAAGAATACCAACAGTTCTTTTTAGAACTCTCCTAGAAAGAATACCAACAGTTCTTTTCAGAACTACACCAACAGTCCTTTCTAGGACTACCATAGTCCTTTTCAGGGCTTACCAATCCACCCATCTCACATGGTGTACCCGTAAACCACACGTATTATATACACCACCATGGAAACCGATACTTACAAGCAACATTTAATATGTCATTTGTAAACAAAATTCTATGTAATAGTGTAAATTGAAACCAACGTAAATTAACATCCAGAGTACAATTAAATACAAGAGAACAATATTTCTGCCATATGGACTCATCAATGTTAAAAAACCTTTTCCATTTTGTAAAGCTTTTACATTCTTCCCTTTTTTGTTGTAATAATAAAGCATATATATGCGAGCAGCCTTTTCGAAATCGACAGATAAGGGATATTAAATCTAATCTTAAAGGCTATTCCATTATCACAAAAATACCACAACGGTTATCAAAACCAAATTTAATAGCTTCACATAGACCAAAATATTGCAACAAATTTACTGTAATTTGGTATTTCAATTTAAATTCATTAAGTGACAAAAAAGTACCATCTTCATCTAACAAATCATTAAATATGTATTAATGATTTGTTAGATGAAGATGGTACTTTTTTATACCAAGACCCATAAAATACACACACGTTATTGACCTGAATATGACTATTAAACCATATAGGCTTACAAGATATATCGCGATAACTTTTAGACTGTAAAATACTGTAAGCCAAATACTGTTAGTTGCACCTATTGACAATCTTAAAAAGTGAACGTCACCAAAAGAAGAGTTCAATTGACAATTTTCAGGCATAAATGTATACATTAAAATGTCAATAAAAGAATCTATATTACCAAAAAAGTATCTTCTCATCCATGATATTTTCAATGAATGAACATGTGAGTATATATCTATCATTTTGGCTCCTCCCAAATGATAGGGTTGTATCATTTGTTTCCTACTAATTTTGTCAGGTTTATGATTCCAAATAAATTCAAAAAATGACTTTTGTAATATTTTCATAATTTCTTCAGAGGGTAATGATAAAAATAAATAATTTAACTTTGATACTAATAACGATTTTACAACTATTATTCTACCAAACACTGTTAACGATCTTTTTAACCAGAGAGTCATTTGAGAGTTAATATGTATAATTTGTGCCTACAAATTATGATCAACCATATCATGCAAGTCACCCGAAAAATCGATGCGTAAATATCTAAAATAACCATCAAAAACCCAATCTAAATTTTCTTCTATACACAAATAATCCTTCCTTTCTTTATATCTCCCTATCCATATAACTTTAGTTTTGTGCTTATTTATTCTCAATCCTGATGCAGCTTCAAAAGTATTTAAAATTTCTATCGTTTTCTTCAAATCATCTTCTGTACCATCTAAAGTAATTAGAGTATCATCAGCATACTGAATGATTTTGTGTTGAACATTAGCTATTTTTATCCTATTAATACCATCACATTTTCTTACCATTATACTTAGTATTTCTGCACATAAAAGAAAAATGTATGGAGACAGAGGGTCACCTTTACGACATCCTCTTTCTATATTAAATCTGTTTGTCATATGACCATTGACCAAAGCGCATGACGAGGCATTCTCATAAAAAAGTTTAATCCATGATTTTATTGAATCACCAAAATTTAAAAAGTCCAGGGCCTGAAATATAAAGTCGTGTGAGTCGAAAAGTGAGTCGAAAGCTTTTTCAAAATCTATTATCAACAAAAGTCCAGGAATATCATTTTAATCCGTGTATAACATCAAATCATCGAGTCTTGGTGATTCGTGACAGTTCTGCTCTATTCGCGGGAGAGCCACGACAGTTTTGAACTGTTCAAAACATTCGCGGTCAACTCTATCGTAGCGATTCGTAGTGGTTCGCGGTATGAGGGGAAGAATGTCAGTACACACCAGTACGAACACAGTAAGCATGCAGTACGAACACGATTAAATCGTGAGTTGACCGCGAATGTTTTGAACAGTTCAAAACTGTTGTGGCTCTCCCGCGAATAGAGGAGAACTGTCACGAATCACCAATAATGCGTACTGCATTCGTGAAGCACATGCACCCTTGCTCCACGTTATATAGCACCTATAAAAAGGAAACGTTGAGGATTTCAACGACACACTTTACCATGTAACCTATTATTTATATGGATTGTATACATGTGGAATGTCTGCCTTGTACAACAAGTAGAAGATGGTTAGGGGAAATATTGATTGAGCAGCCCTCTCAGTTATGATTGAAGTTTTCAGATAAAGGCAATCATAACCGTGTACTCGGTTCATGCAATAAATAATCAAACATATTTTTGTTTTACTTTCGGTAATTACTCGGTCATATTATATGAAATTGATTTAACATGGACGTTCTACATATAACATCCTTTACCAAACTAAACCTTCGAAGACATCAGAATGCTTAACCCATTATCCGAGAAGCAATCGTAGCTTTTGAAGACGTTCTTGTAAGTATTCCCGAATTGCAACTGCTTAAATAGGTAGTCATATAGAAAGGCCTTCAAGCTTAAAAGACAATGAAATCCAGACAAAAAATGCACTGATACACTGAATAAGATGAGTAGTCCCTGCAAGTTTGAGCACAATCGGTCAAGAAGTAAGAAAACTATGGCTCTTTAAAAAGAGCCATTTATTTCTATTAGTGACTCAATGCTGCAGCATGACGTGAAAATCCAGCCTAACTATCATATTAACTTAAAGGTCAATGCAACTCAAGAATAGAGTTGATCCTACTTGATACATCGTAGTATGCCTTTTTATTATATATAATATAACTCCGACTCAGATTTCTGCTTTGGAATAAATATGTGAAAACACTATCGGGTACACCACTATTCACGCGAACGCTGGAGCCCGCCATTGGGCCGTATGCATAAAAACAAGCAATTGCTTATAAGCAAATGCTTTAAGCACAAGCAAGAGCTTGTCAAGCAAAAGATCAAGTTCAAGCAATTGCTTAAATTCGTATGCACAAGCCTTTGCTTGTGCTCAAACCTTTTGCTTGCACTGCCAAGCAATTGCTAACGTGTTGGACAAAGGATCGTTACGGTTGTGCGAACATCGCACTGCAGGGCAACAACGCTTCGTGCCCGACCTGGCAGCAGTATTTTTTATTACGCAAATAGGGGGGAAACAGCGCGGAGCATCAGGGGGGTTTCTGTGCAGATCGATGGACAAAAATTGCCGTAAAAAGTCTAAAATAACAGGTATTTGATCACAACATAACCTCTGGAATATGGAGCTTGAAATCATCCTGAAACGGTACGAAAAATTGATCCTTAAACGCGAAAGCCCTGAGTAAGCAAGAGCTCAAGCTGGTCTGGATGTGCTTGAAAAAACGCAAGCAATTGCTTATCAAGACAAGTAAAAGGTTCGTTTTATGCATACAGTTTTAAGCAATTGCTTGTTTGGTAAGCATTTGCTTACGAGCAGTAAGCAATTGCTTGTGCTTGTAAGCAAATGCTTTTGCTTGCAAGCAATTGCTTGTTTTTATGCATGCCGATTCAAGCAAAAGGCTAGCACAAGCAATTGCTTGTTTTTATGCATACGGCCCAATGTTAGGTCCGTGCGGACGTACACCACTGTGATCAATTGATGATGCATTCCTGCACTTAACTCAAATCAATAACATCAATTCAAACCATTGTTTGAACGCTTGTAGACGCTTTGACTAGTCTGCAAATCAGTGAAAAGCTTTTCTATCTTTGTGTTCGGCCATCCGCACAAACGTCATAGTTTGCGAAGCATGTCGAGTAGTTACACGAACATGGCCGCTCCCATCATCTTTTGCCGCCGTAACAATTAGTTAAATTTGGGTATGTTCACAGAAGGATTTCATGGGATCCAGTAGGCCAAAATTGCCAAGTCATGTATCAAATTAATTGTCTGTTCACCCTCTAAATGATAGTAGTAGCCGAAAGCCATAATTTCGTTTTCCTTTAAATAACTATCAGAGTTAATTTAATCTTACAAAATTAATTAAACATTTTACTCTTCGAAGGTTTATAGCAAGAAGCAGTTGAAGGTTTATTAGAGCTAATTGGAGCTTCAGATTAAAGTGATACCTGTAAAGTGTCAGATATTGCACAAAATGACATTTGAGACTTCAATCCTATATCAATATCATTGTAAAATACAATTGAAAGATTTGTGAAAGTTTGAAAGAAAACGAACACTGTTTACCTAGTGAAAAAAACGAATATTGAGTTCATATTTTATCACCGAATACTGATGGTCTGCCATACATTTGTCACAGTAATAATCAGCCGTTTGAGATATTCGCACCCGTGTATGATTACAGCTCAGACGTAGTACAGAATTCATGGAATTTGTGCTCGCTGGGTTCAAAGTTCAATCTCCGGAATGTTCCCACGCGTGCTGCAATGCGGACGCGTTTAGCTACAACAATTGTACTTTTTTTCAATTGCGTTGATTAAAATAATGATTTTCAATGATAATTATCTTCATACTAAAGGGACATTTGAAAAAATCCCTATTTTATTCTTCTCTTACCATAAGCTAAACAACACGGTAGAAGAGAAACGAGGAAGCTCCAAGTAATTTTCGTGGATTTGGACACTTTACAGGTATGACTTTAATCAGTCAAAGGGTTATACTGAAGCAGTCTGTACCTAATGTGCATATTAACTTGTCCGTAGGAAGGCTATAAGCCTTCGAAGACTTCCGTTGGAAGGCTTACGGACTGCTTATAAGCATTTAAAGACTTCCGTGGGAAGGCTTACGGACTGCTTATAAGCGTTCGAATACTTCCATGGGAAGGCTTACGGACTGATTATAAGACTTCGATAACTTCCATGGAAAGGCTTAATGACTGCTCATAAGCCTGGAAGACCATTGACTGCATAAACTGATAATCGAAGACCTGTGTGATAATTGAGGACCTATGACTACTTACGGGTATGCTTAGCGAAGGCCCTCTATTTGGTAAGGTTTGGTAGACATATCAGATAAATTTGTTCATCAACCCTTCGTCAGTGTTTGCACATGTTATTTTTTACAAGGTCCCTTGATAAACTTCTGTTAAAACAAAATTTAAAAAATACAGCAATATATTCCGTTTATGTTTAGTGTACAAGTTTAACATTCTACATGTCCATTTGTGTCATCATTATAATTATTTATCTTGGTATGCACTCCCCTTCGTTCGGGTCCGGGAATAGTATTTGGCATTGGCCGACCAAAAGATAAATGTACAACTTAGTCTAGTTATCAGTGGCTAGCTACGGGGGGGGGGGGGGGGGCACACGAGGGGGGGGGGGGCTGTGCCCCCCCCCCCAATAATTTTGAAAAAACAATAGAAAACATAAGCGGCCATTTTAAAAAAAACAAAGAAATACATAAGGTGTGCCCCCCAATAATTTTGCGTGGCCCCCAATCAGTCCGACCACGCTACGCCACTGCTAGTAATATATGGGTAGCCTCGTCCACAGTGAATGTAACTCAGCCAGCTCTTCAGGTGATGGGATGGTCTCTTTGTCTCCTAAAGGTAATTCGCTCGAGAAGGATAAGAGGAGTTCTTCCGAACAATAACTTTGAAAGGAATTCAAATATTGCAAGGTGGGAAGCAATGATTGCCCATTAGTACCGACAGCGAATATCAGTACGTATGTTATGCCATTATATCCAGGTCGTCTGGGTTGTCCATTTATCTCGAGGGAACCTCTATAGTTTGCTAAATCCTCTTTCTGCTGGTCTTGACTTAAAGTACTAAAGTAAACTCCGGCACAGTAATCTTGGATAAGTTTGTGACAGAATGTTATTGTGATTCTTGAATTTGCCGAGTTATCAGTGATGTCTTGCCTACGTAACAAACCCAACTCAATAGCATGTATCATGTGCTCATGGCATTTCTTAAAGTCGTTTTCCGTGAAAATCAGTTTCTGCCGATCACGTAGCAATGAGCCAAATGCTATTTCACCAATTGCACGTACCGAATCATTCATCTGTTCTAACATTGTCCCTTTTCCGGTTGTTGGAACTGTTTTTGCAACAGTATGTTCAACTAAGTAGTTGACCAAACTCGTCATAAGTTGTGTTAGTGTAGTTGCACCTTGTAGAGAGTTATTTTCCCAAAGGAAACAATGCACCATGTAAACAAATGTAATTTCTATCAAGAAGGCGATGCTGCATTGTTCGACGTACTTGTTAAATTCCTGTATCTTGGTTTTGTCTGGAAAATATAGAGATATATAGCTCTGAGCATCTTGATCGGTATACCCTTCGACCTGGAAAACGGCAAAGTTCTTAAAAAGCTCAGTGTCGCAGTTAATGCGACTGGTGACGAGAACTCGTGATTTAGCAAACCGCTCTGCCCGTATCAGTTGAAAAAGACTGGATTCTCTTGACAATGTACTCCAACTAAACTCGTCATAGCCATCTAGAATAAAGACACAGCTGTCTTCATTCTCCTCAATCAGATGCTCAATGTCCTCTGGTTTGAAATGTGGCAATTTTTTAAGAAGTTGTGATTTTACAGCTTCCCCGAGGGACATATTTGGTTCCAAATTCCGAAACTTCAGAACGAACAGAAAAGTAACGTCAAGAAGAGGGGAATCGGAAATGAACTTAGCCCAATCGTGCGAAAGTTTGTCACATGCCGTGGTCTTACCAAGATATGCTCCTCCAACAAGGAGAATACGAGACGGGATTGAGCCCCTAACCGGTATTTTGAAAATGCCGTTTATCGAATCTCTTAGTGGTATCTTCGTTTCTCCTGATAGGACAAGACTTATTCTAGCGTGCAGGTATGCGAAGTCAGCGTGCGCATCCTTGTCCCAAGGTTTTAGCTGGAGCTTATTCTTCTTGTGCTGCTCGATGAGGATTTTCTGACATCTGTAAATGGTGATTTGTTTACCTGTTACACGTAATTAAAAATAGATCAAAATAAACAATTATGTATTTTGGAGAAATTGGGCTTTTACAATGAGGTAAAATTAAATATTCCTGTAATAGAATCCAACAAAATTAAGACAATAGAGAGAACAAATATATAAACCATACAAAATCGTTGCAGGCATCATCAAATTCAGTACAATATTACATTAACCACCATTATTGTACATGCATCCTCCATTCTAGACCGGCAGCCAAGAACAGTAATTTGAACGCTAATTCTTAAAGGGATAGTACAGTTTTGTTACAGCATTAAGTAAAGTTTATTAGTTATCATAATCATACATCAAAATATAATTCAGTGATGCTTGACAGGTAGAAGACTTACATCTGTACTACCCTTTGAAGTGCCTGATAACTCCAGAAAGTTTGTGTAATAAATTGCATTGTTTATTGATTGTACAACTCTCTGTAAAGTATGCATTATATTATTTTATATTAATGCCGGTACTGAAACACAAAAAGCTTACGTAGCTCTTTGTGTTGCGCTTGCCTTTAAAGGGATCTAGTAGCATTGTCAAAATCCACACAAAATCTAAGAGTTGTTTCCATGTACTTCTCTCATGCTCGCTTTGTTCTTCGTTCTTTTCGTACAATACAAGCGTGGAATATGTTTTTTCCCCCTCGTTAGACAAATGTGTACGATTAAAGTGTTTGGATTTCAATTATTCCATAGAAAGTTATAAATAAGTACAAGGCCATTACAAAGAATAAGCGAATATCACTTTGTATTTCCGCTCATTCCTCCGCCATATAACATTTATTTAACAAGAAATGTGCACACATTACTTCAGATTACTTAGTGGACATATCATAATTAGTAATACATATTTAATTAGTTCACCACTTGTTGCACATATCAATTATATGTATATTAAATCCCCTTACAATAAGTGTGTAACTATTATACGAATACACCAAGTATCAGAGAACCAAGAAAGTTTGGAAAATCATTTTCAACACTTCCACATGAACATGTATTACTACACTGGATAACAATTATGCTTACGATATCTTCGCCAGACGGAATGGACGATGACGCCGACGAAGAAGGGTACAGCAAAAAGGATCGTGGCGTACTTCCAGGACTCAGAAACGACAGCTAGCACGATGGACACAACCAGAACGATGGCGGCATGCAACCAAGGCCAAGACAAGATGGCGTCCATCGCACCCACTACACTGATTCTCTGTGCTCGATCACCGGCACCTAGTCACCACCAATCGACATAAATTATTATTGTATATACGAGGCATGATAGGATTGGGCACATTTTACACATTGTGTAAACATAGAATTGTCAATTATATGTTCAGGAAACTTTATTGACAGAAGTGACAAATGTTTTTTGCTCTTCTGTGTTTCTGGAGAACAAGGAAGACGATATTTGTGACCGGATATAGCAAAACCTTACGCGTGTCGGGAAACATCACCTTGAGGATTTCCAAGTCATGAGAAAGGCCTCATGACAAGCTTTGATTTGATGCCTTTTTCTAAGAAATCAGACAGTCGAAAAAGCTACATCTGTTGCAATTGTATACATTATGCGAAGTTGCGAACGTACAATCGACACGAGGTGGATCATGTTTTAGTCACAACACAAAAACAAATCCCGAATTAAGTATGGCACCACTCATTTCAGGAATTCATTAATTAGCTCGAAACTGTCAAAAAGTGAATTTGGCACCTGTCATCTTTTTCAAATTAAAGCTGAACAGTTACCCTTTCTACCCATGTGAACATAATATCTTGAAATAATTTACCATTGAACTTCGATTATCTTTTTTTAAAATACACTCTGTAGAATAATATGCGCAAGACTCAAAAGATGAAAGTCACCACGCGGCGGGACGACATCTTTACGCATCCCGAGCAATGTGTAAAAAAACACATCCTGGAAGGGGGGGGGGGGGGGGGGGGGGGTGGCTATAATTGCCCCCACCCCGGCCTTATTATTGTTAAGGAAAGCATCGACGACGCCGAATAGGTGAACATTTTTGGACGCGGGTGCGCAGCCATTAATGTCGGGAGTGCGCCCCCCCCCCCCCCTCCCCCGGATCCATATAACTAACCTGTCATGTATATCGATAAGCGCTTCTTGGCAATTTTGGATCCAAGGCCGAAGGTCCCCAGCGCCTTTCTTAAGATCTGGACCTGCTGTTTCTTGGGCGTTTTCCTGCTCCAGTCGTGCAGCATGTTTGTCGTGCCCTTCGTGGTCACTCTGGCTCCACTTTTATTGGTTTTACTGTACTGAGCTACCTCCTTTGCTGTGAAACCGAGCCCCAAACCTAAATGAAGCAAATTTCTATCGCTGCTGCCGATGTCCTCGGCTATTTTACTCAGCATTCTATCTGTAATCTTTGCCATTTCGCATCAAAAATGCCGACTGCTCTGTTAAACAGTTGAAACGGGAAGGGAAAAGATGAATAAAGTAAGACTCCGTTAAATCTTCACTGCTTATACTTGAATTTTACCAAGTTGTTTATTGGCAAGGGGGACAAAGGGGATATGTGATAGACGAATGACTGCAATAATTAGTTAAGGCGACACTATACAAGACAGTACCAGTGTGTCCAGTTCAGACTGCTATGGCTGATCTTGTGGAGACTGAAACTAACATCAATACAGGCTGCGGAGTTCAATGTACACACTAAGAAAAAAAAGGTACAAAAAAGGTGCAAAGTGATGCAACATTGGCGGCTCCTTTTAAGGTACAACTTTGCACCCTCAATATAGGGTGCAATTTTGCACCCCTTCTTGGTTTATGTTCACTTGGTCTACTTCCCATTTGGTCTACTACCTGATGCCTCCAAAACCCTAACCCTAACCCTAACCCTTACCCTAACCCTAACCCTAATCCACAACCCTAACCCTAATCATAATCCATAATCATAATCATAATTAAGCCGCCAGATTCATAATTTTCTAGTAGACCAAATGGGGAATGGACCAAATGGTTGTAGACCAAGTGGCAGTTTACCCCCTTCTTGAGGGTGCAATCTTGTACATTTGGGGTACAACTTTGCACCTTTAAAGGTGCAAAGTGTCACTTTACACCTTTAAAGGTGCAAGATTGCACCCTCAAGAAAGGGTGCAACATTGCACCCTATGTTGAGGGTGTAAAGTTGTACCTTAAAAGGTGCCGCCAGTGTTGCATCACTTTGCACCTTTAAAGGTGCAAAGTAGTACCTTTTTTCGTAGTGTGTAGCTTAGTTAAAATTGCTTGAATTTTCGAAGGAAAAGCAAGCATGGATAGGATAGGTAAGGATCATGAGAGAGAAGGTGAGTTGAGATCAGGCTACATGTTTGGTAATTACAAGCAGGCCGGAAATAAGATGTTTCAAGGAGCGCAAAGTGCAAGAATTGAAAAGCTGACTTAACATGTCAAATTAATGCTGAGTGTGGAAGCAAAGTGAAGTACAATAAACCATATGGTAAGCCATCTGTTTGAAGAGGGTAAACTGCTGTAATTCACAGTTTTGAGACATTGAATTTCCGAAAATTATCTGACAGGCTTTGGAGAAGAATGTTGCAGTTCTGAAGACTTTGCCTGAGGAAAAAGGGTTGACTTGAATTTTAATATGTATGTATAATTATACGAAATAAACATGCAAGAGAAATGGGCGATCATGCAAAGTGATATTCCCGAACTCATCGCACTGACTTTGTACACAATCAATCCTATGGAGAATTACAAATCCGAACATTCAAATCTTAGATATTTTTATGATGTAATGGGAATTCGATAAACAATGCTTCTTTTAGTTAAACGGTCAGAGCAAGGTGTTAGAGAGCCACTTCAGTTCGAAGTAAGTTTTGTGGATTTATAGAATTACTAGATTCCTTTAAATGTGGGTGAAACGGTGGTTTTGTTTTTAATGAAAGACACCTAATTTGTATAAGGGGTATTATGAGGGGCAAATGCCTTTAATCTGCACTCTATCCCCTTTTAAGAGTGTACACGGTGTGCCCCTTTACCCTCCCCCAACAACAACAAAATGTCCAGCGCCGATAATATTTCTAGAGGATTAAGGGTGTGCAGGCAATGACGAAATTGAACGGTTTTAGTATAAGCATTGGACGGTTTTAGTATAAGCATTGGACGATTACTGTTGAATCATGAGCATATTACCTTTATGATAACAAATGTCTATGATTATCTCCTCTCTTTAACCAAAATAACGCTGCTCGATCCCTCTGGTAATGTTTATTGATGATTCATACCATGTAATACAAATTCAAAATTTGTGTGTATATTGTTCATTCCAGTAGGTTCAAGAGAACAAATGAATAGCTTGTGATGACAAAATACATGCTCCAGTGCCTTAACTACATTGGTGTATGAGTGTATTGATACATCCATAACGGCTCGGAATATCGAAGTGGTATTAACACTACATCATGCTTCCCAATTGAATAACTACTATACATTATGTGTGTGTGTGTGTGTGTACAGTGGTACTTCGTCAGCATATTTGTATTGAAAACAAATGTGGGAACTGGTTAAACGGGATAGTCCATCATTATTACAACAACACAAATTGTTTAGGAAATGTTTGAGCAGTTTGTTTAGGATTCAGTGTTTACAACATATATTAAACCATTAAACTATTCAACTACAAATTTGGAAAAATTGAAATATTATCACAACGAGATGACTTGCTATGTAATACATTGTAGCGTAGTGCTAAACAGAGTTTTTGTTTCATTTAGTACAGATGAAGGGGTGGTAGGGTGATTTTCACTTTGAAACATATTACTGTACTTATAAATACCTACCCACCTATATTCACCTTGTTATAATGTGAATACACACGGTGTTTAGATACCAGTTACCTTTCGATACTACAACATCGAAATACGTTTTGCAACTCATCACTATTGGCCCTGTCTAATACAAAAAAGCTCTTCCGCTCATACTCTTGAATGTATTTGAAAAATCGGTACTGAAATTGTAATAGTCATACTTATTGATATGGCTAATGACAGTGAATTATCATTCAAGATTATATATCTATGAATGAGTCTATGCAATGCTAATACGATACTAGTGAGTTATGGGTATCTTTATTTGTTTATGGGTACGTTAATTTCCCTTTTAACCTTACCAAGCTTAAACAATACGCCATATACGCATAATGTAAATATGCCACTGTACATTATGCATATCCACACGACTAATGGAATATAAAAAGCATATATTTGGTGATATGAAATTTGAAAGAAAAGGCTTTTCAATTATCATTATGGATATATAATTGTGCTTACATCGCCCCAACCAAAACAAAGCAGCACAAATAAGTACAAGACAATACATATGATCTATAGATTTTTAAAGGGCATGCACATACGTACTACAGTAACTACAGTACCATAGTTATGACTTTCAAATAATTGATACATGTATTACAATGATGCTTTTGATTCATTGTGAATATATATACAACATAGATAGAGAGAGAGAGGGGGGATATGATCAATAAATCACCATGGCCAGTATTCTACCTAATCTATAAACTAGATTGCCACTAACCGGTAAAAACGTTCCAACCCACATGACTGAAATCAGCTAATAATGTTTCTCTCTAGATTAACATTCCAATGAAATATGGATTAACAAGTCACCAGAAACTTTCTATCCCAGGGGCCGTGGAACCGGGGGGTGGGGCCTGGGGGGAGGGGGGGGGGGGGCTGCAGCCCCCCCACACTTTATTGGCTTAAAACGATAAAATACATAAGCATAAAATAAAAATTATTATAACAATTTAAATGTGGTCAGTCCTCCTCCCCCCCCCCCCCTCATTTTTCCAAACCTTTCTGCGGCCCTGTATCCTCCGACTAAATGGACATGTTATTACGGTGTAAACCATTTCATCTGAATGTCAGCCATCCTTCTGTCTGGATGGCCATAAGGACAGCAATCAAGGAAAGTGCATGACACACATCAATGTGATTGTCAAATTCCATAGAAGTGAACTGGTTTAACTTGTTACCGGTACTTTCGGTATTTTGTTAGTCCAGCCTAAGTCGATACATTTAGTAGATTACAACCCATAAGAAAAGACAACATTTTAATTTCACAATAAATTGCACGGGTTCATATGATTATATATTTAGTGTGTATTTGTAATACGTAGACATATAAATAAATGTGTGTTTGACATGATTGATGCGTGATACACATCAAATCGTTATAGACGAGTTTAAAGTGTTATTCTGTTTATCACTCTTTCATAAAATCCACCCTGAATAACAATATTGTCAGGGGCAGTATAATTCAGGATCGGTTTAATCATTTAAATAATTTAATCCAAGTTCATTGCATTTATTTCCCCAGCTGATATAGCACAGTTTAAGCGACCTAATAACGTTGTCCAAATCCTCTAAATAATTTTGAAAACATTCATAGGCTATTATTTGGTAGCAGTCGAAAGCAAATGAAATAATGTTTAGTGCAAATCCCCCAAAATCCAATTGAAATTCTAGCGGTTCCCTCATACCTTGTTGTATTATTATTAACAAAAAAAGCATGCAATAAGTTAGTGAATGTCGCTTGGGATTTTTGCTCATTACTCGGCCATATAAAGTCCATTTAAAGGTATGGTGACAAGAAAACTGCCTCAAAATTGTGTTTTACTGTATCTAAGGTAGATTTTCATGAAGATTACTAATAAAAACATATTTTCCACGTGGGAAAACCCGGTAAAATAAAAAAATCAACTTGAAAATTCACTTTCGGAACCCCCGTAAAAAAAGTCCGGGCGAAAAAAAAATGACGTCATCTTTGTGACGTCACATGCAGGCAATCGCAGTTTAGCTCGGTCATAGACGTACACGCTGTGTGCAATACTCACGTTGACAGAGAGATATTATTTCCATTTGTTTCAATATTTGCCAACATTTGTTTAAGTTTATATCATGGACGATATACACTCAGAGGTGTAGCTGCATCCTGATACAATTAATTTTTTAGCAATTCTTAGGCATTTTCAGTTAAGCCTCAATTTATAAGCAAAAACGAGTTTGTTTTTCTAGCAAGTCATAGGCTCTGCATGTAAATCATGCACGTTCCTGCACGTTGCGGTCTGCTTGTGATGTCATGATCCGGGTTGCACGTGCGCACATTCCCGCTCTGCTATAAATATTTTTTTAGGAGCATGGAACGCCGATGCGAAATAAAGCAAAAAAGTTGCATGAAATTTACCTTTTTTGCCCAACTTAAGGATTTCTTTGAAAAAAAGAGTGTGGATCAATAAAGGCACATATTAAAAGCTATACACCTGAATCAAAGCTGGGATTTCCCCCCTCCTTTAACTTGAAATTTTCACACAACACCCAGTGGACATATAAGGTAACACTAATATACATTGTATCAACTACTCATCACCTTTTGCAAAGTTACTAGATCCCTTAAAGGAATAAGAGAGTACATAAAATGTTATCCGCATTTTTGTCCATAGACTTGTACAGATATCATGAGAATAACCAACATAAATGGTCTTAGACCCCGTTTACAGTGAAAAAAAAAAGCGGGGCCGAGCCGCGGCTCGGCCCCGCTTTTTTTCACTGTAAACGCTCAAAAGGCCAAATGCGGGGCCAAAAGTGGCCGCGCATTTGGCCCCGCTCTGGAGGTTGTCTAGGCCACGGCCGAGCCGCGGCTCGGCCCCGCCTATTCTCACTGTAAACGCACGCAGGGCCAAATGCGGTACCAAATTGGGAAAACAATTCATTGCAAATAACGCGCCTTTGTACTGTTACCCCGGCGCGCCCCCAAAATAATGGTTTGTTTACATGCAGAGCGCCACTACGACAAGATATTGAAAGGGCGGCCGGGCCGAGCCCGCCACTGTAAACGCACAAAATTGGGGGGGGGGGGGGGGGGCCGAGTACCACAATTTAGGCCGCGGCCGAGCCGCGGCTAGGCCCGGCCCTGCACTGTAAACGGGGTCTTAGTTGTCTTTAAAGCTCCATTAAAATACAAAAACTATTTGAATGCTACACAAAACACAAGTACACACTGTCAATAAGAAAGTGTGAAATGACTAGATTCGAATGTGTAAGAGAACTCAACTTTTAAAGGGAGCTAGCTATCTTCCAATCATAATGTTTGACATGTAACATTAACAACTTGTAATAATCCATTCCCCCAAATAACTATAACAAAATGTGTTTCCACAAGTATTTGTATCCAAACTATATCAGTATAACTATTGCTAAGAACCATCCATGCGTGTGCAATAACCATCTGCATGTAGTTCAGTTATTGACCTAGGAACATGAGCAAGCCTCAAATTCCAAGACAATAAAGTTACACAAATATACATTATTTTTACATAAATTATGCTTAATATTTTTGTTTGCGATTTCGTTTTCATAAGTGATATCACAATACGGTAAGCTATAGTTACTATTACACCGTAATTTCAAGCCTTTCCTATCTAATGTCAAACAAATATTTTACCAACATACACATATGGTTGCAGATTTTAAAGGAAGTTAGTGATATCATTTCCCATACTTGACGTTACATTTCGTAATGCTGCTTATTGTGGCTGCATTGTATCTAATAATAAACAAACGATGAGATACACTTGGTAAAGCGAATGGATTATTTACCAACCGTTATCTTCAACTCCTTCACAATATTATGACTTTCAAAAAGTAGGAATGATATTATAAATCAATAGTATTACAACAAATCAAACAGTATAGCCAACATAATTTGGGATGAAATTGAACATTGGTGCACGACAGCCTACCAGCATGACCAGCTAATAAGTTTTGCTGAATATGGTGCAAGCGGAATGAAAATATATGATATTGGAATAATGATAAGAAGTAGGATAGATCAACCACCACTAGGCTACTTACCAATTCAACTCCAAGACAATATTCTGAATCTTTAGTTTCGAAGTAAATTTCCCCGATATCAATATCAACAGATGAAAGCTCTTCTTCTTCTGCTTGGAAAGTACAGTCCACCATCTGGCGTATATATTGTACTGTGCAGCGGTCGGTGTAGTGTATATACAGTGCCAAATTTAAAATGTCTACGATGTTCTATGTGCAGCTAAAAAAAATGTTGTTCCCCTTCTATCGGAGCTGGATGGTTTGTACCTGCTGCTTGAAAGTATAAGCAGAGGCAGAGTTGACCAGGTCAGAGGGGAGTGAGTTCCAAAGCATCATGGCTTTCTTCGCTGTAGTGTTGATGTGGGGAGTCCAATTCAGGTTACTCTTGATATTCAAGCCGAGGTACTTTGCAGAATCTGCCGTCTCTAGGGATTGATTGTGGATGTTGTATGAGTGACGAACAGGTTTTCTCTTGTTGGTGACGTGAATGACCTGGCATTTCTGTGGGTTGAACTCCATGAGCCAGTCTTGTTCCCATCTCTGCAGGGCATCGAGGTCACGTTGAAGCTGTTCGGAGTCTGCATCTGTTTGTATATTACGATAAAGCATGCAGTCATCTGCAAACAGACGGACTGAGCAGCCTGGAGACACGTATTCTGGTAGGTCATTGATAAAGATGAGGAAGAGTAGTGGTCCAAGAACACTGCCTTGAGGTAAACCGGAGGTGACTTGAGCTTGAGTTTTCAGGTCTACTCCTCTCCCCTTTTTTGAAGATGGGTGTTACATCTCCTTCGCGCCAGTCGTCAGGAACTTGTCCTTGATCAAGGGAAGCTTGGTAGAACAGAGAGAACACTGGAGTGAGTTCAACAGCCAGGGCCTTGAGAATTCGTGCTGGCAGCTTGTCAGGTCCTGTTGCCTTGTGGATGTCGAGGCCTGAGAGTAGCTTGAAGACTCCAGCATGTGAGATGTTTATATTGTTCATTGGTGTGTGAGGATCTCCCTTGTACTTGATCAGTGATGTTGTGTACGTTTTCGTCGTGGGTAAACACGGAAGCAAACTGGTTATTAAGCTAAACATGTAATATAAATCTTTGTTGTTCTATGCCGATAAGTTCCACTTTGTTGTGATATGCAAAAGCTGTGTCGCTTGATACGATGAAGTTATTCGAATCGTGGCATTGCCGTTGAGTATGTGTGTTGTATAATATTATCATTTTAATTAACACTGAAAATACACACATATTTGCGTAGGCTGGAACCAACCACCGTAACCAGGGCCCAGGGGCCCGATTACGCTCCAGCGACATTTACCATGGTAAGATGCATCATTGGCTTTAACTTATCGATGTCAATATGCTAGAATGAAATACAAATCAGCATAACGGAGGAGAGCACACATACCCCCCTTAATTATTCAACCGTAAAGGATTACCATGCATATCTATAGATCAGTGGAACTAGGACTGGTCCTGGGCCATGATCGTGCTCTCGGCCACAGCAGGCTCGCGTAAACTGTCATTGAAAGGAGCTCCTCACTTGTTTGGTACCAATTGTGTCCCGAGTTACTTCAGCGTAGTCAGCGTACTACCCTGTATAATGTCCTCATCGATCCTGTACTATTTAGGCACATGAGACTGGCTTATGCCCAGGTAGCAAGCCAACGTTGGTCCAACGTTGGACCAACGTTGTCCAATTTTTTCGGCAACGTTGGTCCAACGTTGTCCGGCAACGTTGGACCAACGATGGTTGCGTACGCCCAATCAACGTTGCTCCAACGTTGCCGAAAACGAATTGCCAACGTTGGATCAACGTTGGTCCATCGTTGAAAAGTTGTTATTTGTCAACGTTGGACCAACGCTTTTCCAACGTTAATCCAAGGTTGGTATTTTGTTGGAGCAGCGTTGATTGGGCGTACGCAAACGTTGATCCAACGTCAAAGCAACATGTGTCCAACAAGCATCCAATATGTCTCCAACATGCATCCAACAAGCAGCCAACATTGGACCAACGCTTTTCCAACGTTAATCCAAGGTTGGTATTTTGTTGGAGCAGCGTTGATTGGGCGTACGCAAACGTTGATCCAACGTCAAAGCAACATGTGTCCAACAAGCATCCAATATGTCTCCAACATGTCTCCAACAAGCATCCAACGTTGGTCCAGCGTAATTCACCAACATTTCTCCAACGTTGGTCCAACGTTGATCCAACGTTGGTCCAACGTTGGTCCAACATTGGACCAACGTCTCACCGTACTAAAAAAAATTAATTAATATTCATATGACACGCCTATTGGTGATATCTAGAACATCCTATCCTAGCTTTCCCTTTACCTAAGACTAACCTAACCCTAACCCTATTCCTAGTCCTATTCCTATCCCTATCCATATAGTCCTATTCCTATTCCTACACTCACTACATCTACATCATCCACTCAGCTTTATATAACCTAGCTTCTGTGTTAATATTTGTTTGATGGTTGGTATTTCGATAAAGTTGAATGTTTGGATAAAGTTTTAAGAATTTACACAAATACATCATGGAAACAAACCTTTAGAATGTTTTTGTAGATAAATAACTTACATATATTTCAAATAATGAGTAAATAATAACATTGGATTCATTCTGAACAATCAAATAACATGATTATTAATGCTTTTTGCAGTCAATGATAACCACTCATGAATATTCATGAATAATAACCAACGTTCATCCAACGTTGAACCAACGTTGATCCAACGATGGCATACATCCTGCTTTCAGCAGCTAATTTTAAATCCTTTTATTATGCAAGGGGGTTTTGACCACCTGTGCTACGAGTAAAAAAATTACCTTTTCTAACATAACAGCTACATGTAGTGAACAACAGATGTGAAATGTTGGATTCTCGTTGGAATAACGAACGTTTCACTGTGGGTTACCGATGTCGATCCAACGTTGCTCTAACGAGATTGTCCAACCTCCATTTCACTTTGAGTTACCGATGTTGATCCATCGCATGGTGTTGTAATATAATACAAGTAGGCGAAATGCCATGTGTAACTCTGGCATAACAATAATAAATACTGGTAAATTACAAACTTGAGTGTCAGGGTAGACTACCCGACACCCAGAAGATGGAACCAGGGGATTATTCTGCCCCTTTCGTACGGTTGTCATCCCCTATTGTAAGACCGACATTTACCTTATGCAAAATGGTTTAACGTGCTAGTGCCAGGGTGGACTACCCAACGCCTAGATGATACCAAGGGATTATTCTGCCCTAAATGGTATTCATCTCTATCACAAATCTAATCTATCCGTGGTCTGAGAGTAGACGTCGAAGTGGGTAGCGCCTGTCACGTTCTTGCGAGGGCGGCTTCACCTCACTCCAGCACGCTTCTGGGACCTCCGTTTCCTCGTTTACTGGAACATGGATGTTACCTTCAGGTGCGCGACGCTTCTTTAGATGATGTCTGTTCCGGCGATACCGCCCACCTTTCTCACTCTGGATGTGGTACGAGCGGGGCGTTGAATCTTGAGTTGTCAC
>JBAMJV010011985.1:0-43116 GCA_037951105.1 Echinarachnius parma | reverse complement strand
CGGGGGTCATGAGGTGCGTCATACAATTGATAAGTGTATTACTCACCAATGTCTCTGAGATGATAGCGCCTGATGCTGACCAGGTGAAGACTTCTATTTGTCCTGGAGTATCCAAGATGATGTACCTGAAATAAATCATAAGAAGTCTTGGCATTCTCTTCTAAGACATGCCCATGACTTGGTATGCATTACTAAAAGAACCCATGTTCAATGCAATTTGCATAGCGCATCGGTTCTTTTAGTTATGCATGCCAAGTCGTGGGCACGTCTTCGAAGAGAATGCCGAAGTCTTGTCATTTACATTTCCCTGCGCTGCAGTAATTTGTTCAGAATAGGCAGAAAATTCTTCTAATATTATTTTGATTTTCCTCCTTTTGAAATAATAACAATGAAAATCTAGTTATCTAGCATCTCGGTGTTGCTTTTAAAAATAGCTTCTTACTGGATGTTGTAACCATAAGTTCTCAGATAGTTAAATTTACCAAATTTGTTTTCTTTTTTTAATATAAAATAAACTGCAAAGAATATAAGTAGTACATAATTACCTTTCAATTATGTTAGTGCAATGGGCAACAAAAAAATGGGTTTAACATGGACAATGCACTATGGCAAATTATGTCTATGGGAAAACGGTTCGAAGTGTCCATTTTTACATGAACAAGTTATAGCCCTGAAATATGTTTTAATTGATTCTTTGTAGGATTACAAACAAGCTGGTGTACTGTCCATCTTTCAACTTTTTGCAGAAAAAAAGTTACGGCCAAATATGAAAAATGCCCTGTACAAAAGGTATGCCACTTTTTGCCAGGGTTTGCTCTCTCTGTGTACAGTATATGCCATAGTGCAATGTTATAAGCTATTTTAAAAAAAATAATAATAAAAAAATGATTATTATGATTTATGATCTGATGATACATTGTAAACTTTAAATGAAAACGTTTCCAGACAAGCTAAATCAAAATATCAAATCATCTACACAGCAATTGATTTACTAAAAGACACAAGAATGGACAATTTCAGTCCAAAGTTGTCCACTTTCCTAAATCGTGCTCAGGGGGAAAAAATAAAAAAATAATGATATTTATTTTTCAGGGGCTACTTTTCAAGCTTGCTTGCATGAAAATAACACTCTGAAATTTGTCTTGCATTGAACTCTATAATGATGCAAATTTGGGGGGGCTCCTTTTGGCATTTTGGGGGCGAATTCGCTCCGAGCCCCATGTATTTTTTTCACTGATAGTACTGGTGCTCTTTTTTTGACCGGTGCTAAGACAATAAACTCACTTGGTTTCTTTGCTGCGCTTTTCTACAAAGTTCATGACCTGATCGAAGCGCGTTGCAAAGAGGTTGAGGGAGGTCATGATTCCACCGTTAGGACCTAACCCATACTGCTTCATGACCTCTTTGTACTTCACTGTGTCTCGAATATCTGGTCGATAAAATAGAAAAAGAAATTATTTTAACATTTAAAATATTTGATGATGATGATGAATATCTGGTCGATAAAATAGAACAACAAATTATTTGAAAATTGTAAAATAGTTAAAATGTACATGTACATCACTAGATGACTATAATGATGATATTAATGACAACAATGATGATAACTGATAAGGTCAAGGAGGAAAATGATAAAGAAGAAAAAATAATTGTGATCGTTGACGATGATAATGTCTTAATTAACATGATGAAAAAGATGTTTGATATAATTTGATAAAGTAGAAGAAAAATTATGAAAATTCAATCATGACAAGATCATGATGAGAATAATGATGATAAATTACAGTTTACACATGACGATATAACACATGAGATGTAATATAATAATTATTTGTTTAAAATGCTGGTGATTGAAATATTTGACAGAAAATTAATTGTGACCGTCTGTGTCACTCATCTACTAACTCTAAAGTACATGGTCCAGTCAGCTGGACCATTGATCATAGTATGTACAATAACATGTTACGGGATATCTTGGACGCCCCAGGACCTTGCCATGTTTTCTTTGGAAAAGTGTTAATTTTGAGGAATTTATTTTTGCAAACGTCCGTAGGACAGCACGATATGACAGAGGAAGCTATCAACAGCCCTTTCGTCAAAATTCAGGTGAGTAGCCAAAATATTTCCAACGTAATTTGGGGATTTTGGTGGGTTAAAATCATCTACTTAATGTACATTCTGAATCATGGCGGAAGGTATGACATGTTAAAAAAAAAGTCAAAAAATAAATGAAAATGTCTCTATCTTCTTGGCTAGCAGCCTGCCTATGACGACATAGGTGTTACTGTTAGAGTGAATTACGCTAATGGAGATAAGCGTACACTGTACCGTTCAACAGTTGAACGCTGTGTTTTAGGACGCATCGGTAAGGAAAACGGACGGGAAATAATCTTTTTTTCCTACATTTTTCGGTCTTCAAAACAACAGAGTCAGAGTCTGTAATGTATTATCAAAGTATACATATTGATTATGAATTGTTGATTCACTGGTAATGATAAAGTCCGAAAGAGTATATAGAGGATACGGCGCGCGCGCGTACAGGTTATACATGCAACAGTATTATATTCGCGAGCCGTGTGTTATGCAAATGTCTATACACGGCGAATACAATACTATGTGCAATTGCGTTGAATAGCATGTTACGGGAATTCTTGGTCATCAAACATCGGGCTGTGTTTACCTCGGAAAAGTTTTAATTTTACCAGAATTACAACTTGTAAACGTATTTGGGACAGCACAATTGCAGAAAGAGAGTAAACATCTGCCTAGTCGTGAAAATTCAGGTGAGTAGCCAAAATATTTCCAATCAAATTGGAGGTTTTTTGGGGTGGATAAATGGCTACATACAGAACGTGTACACTATGGACTAGGACTAAAGGTATGACATGTTAAAAAACTAGATGGATCTTCGATTGCGCGCAATCGAAAATTATGCCTCCGCTATCACGCGATTTTAATATCAAGCCCAAATTAACATGCACCGATTTAATTTTTAAAAATATTTTTCATATATTTTGAGTCCTGTGACCTTGACCATATGACCCCAATCTTTGATGGCTCCCTACAAAACATTCAGGTACGAAGTTTGATTGAAATCTGACATTTAGTTCTTGAGATTTTGGCATTACAAGCTTTTTTGCATGTATAATGAGTCCGTGACCTTGACCTCAACCTCATGACCCCAACATTTTATGGCTACGTTGACTCTTTATGATACATTCAGGTACCGAGTTTGATTGAAATCTGACATTCAGTTCTTGAAATTTTGCCATTACAAGCCATTTTCGCATACATATTGAGTCCTGTGACCTTGACCTTTGACCTCATGACCCCCCAAATCTAAGCAGATCAGTGGCACCCCGATATGTACACTCATACCAAGTTTAAAATTGATCCGTCAACCGGTTCTTGAGATATCGCAAGAACGAGGCATTTTTGCGCATACATTGAGTCCTGTGACCTTGACCTTTGACCTCATGAACCCCAAAATCTAATCAGATCATTGCCACCCCAATATCTACACAGGTGTAGACCTTTTGCCATATCGTGTGATATGGACTCATAGCCAATGTACATTGGGCATTACGGCCAAAAAAAAAAACCCTTAATATGTGAAATTCCCATCACTACGATATACTATACTCACGTAATAAGATGCAACAAAAGATGGAAGCATTGACATCAAGTCTTTTATCACATGAAACAGTCCAAAAAGTGTTTTTTCCTGTCGATTTGAAGTCCATAAAAACCACCGAAATTCCCGTGTGTACGTAATACACGAGTTGACTATCAGAAACTGTATTTTTGATTTCGTACGCAGATGCCAGATGGCGCTATTTAATCTCACGTATCGATAATTCGCGGTGGCGATATTTTGGCCAAACTTGAGTCTCTAAATTTTGGAGACCTCGGCTAGCCTCGATGATCAAGAGGTTTTCTATTTATTTTGCCTTGACTTTTTTTAATACGCCATGCCTCAATACCTTGTAATGTCATGATCGGTAACAGGGTGCCACCCTTATCTTTATTCAGGACGAAGACAATTCGGGCAAGTATTTTTTCGGTTTGATTACCGAGATGAGACATGAATAATGGCCTACATGGATTCGGTAGAAATTGATTGCGGCTTGAACAAAAACTAACGTGGTGTAATTGGAGTAGAAGCGATATCAGTACTGAATTGAATGCGTGTATTATATCGCGAAGATGTTGTTTACTACTAGCATGTGCATAGCCATTATACAGGTCGGTGTGTTGGAATTACTCAGTGGACGAAGAGGAGGTGAGCATAAAGTTCGTTTTTTCTGTTTTTTACAAATAATGAAGGGACCTATATTATGGACCAAATTTGCTTTTGCATTGTATGCAAAAGACTGTGTGAGAATGAGGGGCGAAACAATCGGTTTTAAATGACAAATTTGGATGTCTTTTAAAAAATGTTCGCAAGTGAAAAAAGACCTATCAGTATTACACAGTAGTAATGCAAGGGGCTTACGCAGTAAGCACCTTGACTTGCAGGGGTGATATCTACACTAATACCAAGTTTGAATTTGATCCGTCAACCAGTTCTTGAGATATCGCGAGAACGAGGCATTTTTGCATATATATCGAGTCCTGTGACCTTGACCTTTGACCTCATGACCCCCAAAATCTAATCAGATCATTGTCACCCCAATATGTACACTCATACCAAGTTTGAAATTGATCCATCATCTGGTTCTTGAGATATCGCGAGAACGAAAACGGGACGGACGCATGACGGACGGACGGACGGACGGACAACCCAAAAACATAATGCCTCCGGCCACTTCGTTCGCGGAGGCATAAAAACCTCCAAATGTTAATGTAAATGTCTCTACCTTTAGTCTTCTTGGACTAATTTGCTGGTAAATATAAATTTAATAATTTAAATGGAGGGAGGAATCGGCCGACAATCTTTTTTTTGTGTTGGATAGTGCAGCAGGCGGAAGAGGTTGATCTCCGCACAAGGCTATTGTAATATAGCTAGCCTATAATGTGATTTACACGATTTAGTATGAATTTAATATTTAAATATAATTTTAATAAACAAACATTTTAACTAAATTAACTATAAAAAGTATTTTAAAGTTTACATTTTGGTTTATTTTCTGTTTACTTTAAAATCTAGTCTATATTCTCACCAATATTTGTTGGATATCCCACTTCATGGACAGCTGGATCAAGGTTGATGATGTAAGGTGGCTGCTGATTGGCATACAAGTGGGCAGTAAGTCTCTGCAAAAAGCAAAAGGGCCAAAACAAAAATAAACTTTCACACAATCCATTACCTTCAACAAAAACACACGAGTGGGACTGACAAACTTGAAAATGCGCATATGGGACTGAGCTACCGGGAACGATGAACTGAAAACTAGGAATAACTTACCTGAACGAAGGTTGTTTTCCCCGAACCTGCCATTCCAAGGACAATAAGGCAAGGTGGTTTTGTATCGGTATTATGAAGCCCTGGAATAGATGTAGACGGGTCGAATGACGCTGCTCCTTCCGTTGTTGGAGGATCACGTTTTTCTTCCGAGGAGGCCGCCATTTTAGAAGAAATTATGTGATCGCTACGAGAGTTCGGCCCTTAAAAAATCAGCCAATGAAGAATCGTACAAGACTCGAGTTGGAGGGATAGAAGGAAGTCGAGTCCGATGTGACAGCGATCAGCCGTTGGCGTAGGAGGCGCGGGAGCAGGGGCGGATCTCGGTTTTTGCTAAGGGGGGTGGGGGTTTGGTTTGACCCAAATGACGATGCGGATACTGTGTGGGTCTGGACACATATGATAGCGTTTTTCTATGCACATCACATTTTCACTTGGTTGCCGCGCAAGGGGGGGGGGGGGGGGGGGGGTGGGGGTAAACACCCTAAACACCCCCCCCCCCCCCCGTAGAGCCGCCACTGGGGAGGGTGGGGTGGGGGAGGACCGGAGGAGGGGGGAGGGGCTGCAGCCCCCCCCCCCCCCCCCCACCCCTGAGTTTTGAAAACAGCCATAATCGGGAAAAAACACCTGAAATTTGGGCAAAATCGTTTATCATAACGGGGAAAACCGGCTGTGGGCAAATCGGCAAATCGCAATATTTTGGAGTAAACAATTAAAAACATGTGATTTTCGGGCAACAAAGAGGCGATGACCTTGTTTGTTGTTGCTTGTCAGGTAAAAATTCGAATTCCGACAAACCTCAGCCCCCCCCCCCCCCCCCCCGCCTCCCCCCTCCTGAAAAGAACGTCCCCCTATATATTACGCCCATGGCTCTAACTCATCGGTGTCAATATTATGCTAGAATTAGGAATTAATTAAATTAGTGAAAAACTAAATAGATGTTGGAAATGTTAATTTTACAAAATTGCAAGTGGCATTGATTAATTTCATTTATAGATAGCGAAAAGGGATAAACTCCCAACTTCTGGCTACGCACCCGCGTCCAAAAAAAGCGTTGAAAGGGTATCAACTATCCGGTGATCGTCGACGCTTTCCTTAAAAAGGGGTGGTTTTCAGCGCACATCAGACAAAAAAAAATAGAAAAAGGGTACCTTTTTCAGTTGCACAAGTTTTCAGCTATACGGTGTCGTCGACGTTTTCTTAAAAAAAAATGGTTGGTTTTCAGCACTCATTAGAAAAAAATACACAAAAAGGGTACCTTTTCAGGTGCACAAGTTGTCGACGTTCGGGTCCATTTCAGAGGTTGATGGACACGGGTGGATAGCACTTTTGTATATGAGAGTTGTATGTTTGTTAAAATAATGATTCAATAGAGATATCATCAACGACTTTTTAAAAACCTATTCTGATTTTTTCAAAGTAGTCTTCGAGCATTTTTTGAAATTTGTCTAAAAGTCTAAATATCGCCCGGTGATTGCCGGTGACTAGAACATTTTTGAATATATGGATATTTCAGCCGTTTCTGAACCGATTTTGATCAAATAAAGTTTATTCTGTCATTGAAATTGTATGTTCTTTCGAATTTGACAGTCAGTTTTTCATTATTTCACAATGAAATATCGGGGGGCACTTCGGGAAATACCAATACTCAACACTACCCGGTGTTTAAAAATTATTGAAACTTGAGGGCGCTCTCATGTGTTAACGGCTGCTTAAATAAAACCAGCTCTGTAACATAAACCGTTAATACGTTTTTCTACAACTAAAGCAACATTGAACTATAACTATAGTTTTTATTTTTAATGATACTCTTGCAAGTTTTAAGTACCAACATTATTTTGACCAAAACTCTACGTTCCCTTTAAATCTGTGTGCGATGTAATTTCATTTCATTGCATTCTATATTTGATTTATAGGGATAATATACAGTTCTGGTCAAACTTAATTTTAGTAACCAAAATGTGCACAATAGATCATTACCATTACAAACTAATAATGAAAACTTGGGCAAATATTATTCGTAACTGTTTATTGAATAAATGTTGGTCCCATTTTTATTTAAAGGGATCTAGTAACTTTGTTGACGTGTGCAAAAAGTGATGAATGGTTGATACAATGTATATATTGGTGTTATCTGAGATGTGTCCACAGGGTATTGTGTGAAAATTTCAAGTCAAATGGACGTTATATGGCCGAGTAATGAGCAAAAATGCAAAGTGGTGTTCACAAACTCATTGCACTCACTTTGTACACGGTTTTCGCGATCCGTTGGATTATACATCTGAACACTTCAATCGATATCTTTTTAACGAAAGGGTAATTTGAAAAACCGAAACCTGTCCCATGATTAATTGTTAATACGAAGACAACAAGGTGAATGAACCGCTAGAATTCCAATTGTATTTTGAGGATTTGGACAATGTTACTAAGTCCCTTTAAATCGAATATATTTTATTGATACTTCGGCTGTTTCTGAACCGATTTGGATAAAGTAAATTTTGTCTCATCTTTGAAATCACGTGCAAGTATTACACATAGTTTTTCATTACTTCACAAAATGGCATCTTGAAGCGCCCTCTTTTAGACTCAATTCATTTTAATGTGTATGATAATATCAATTAATATGTACTAATATTTATGCTTAGTAATTAATTTGTTTTCTTCAGAATCCATTGAATTCAATGGGTACCAATTAGAATTTTAACTGGAATTTCGTCCTGGGTTAGGTGTGGACGGAGGGGGCACACCCGAGTGCACAGTGCCACCCATGCAGTGCACCCTGGTAAATCTATACTGGTTTGTATACCCCCTATTTTTATATCAAATTATTTCAAATTATTTTAATTAGCTAGCCAGTCTAATCCACCGATATATCGATGGCATCCCCAAGTTGGCAGGAAAGACCCATGGGTCACAGAAATTCAAGATTTCTTTTTTCCTGCCAGGCAGCTTGCGCTTGGGGAGATTCACCAGGGGTGCTTTTATGCTTTTATGTTTTCTGATCGTTTTGTAAATTCACTATTCATTTTGTATCATACATTGTACTTTATTTTGAAATGCCGAATAAATAATAATAATAATAATTAAAAAAAATAAATAAAAAAAATATCGATGTCCATATAAATCCCCGGGAGCCGGTACGCGGTCGAAACGGCCTCCGCCGCGCGCGCGCGCCTTCACTTTCCGTTCGTGCGCTCTAGCTTACGCGCGGCGACGCGACGAATTTTGGCGCTGAGCTAGCTATTATCCGCCATGTTTCTAATTTCGGCTTATGTGCAGAATTGTGTGTGTGATGTTCGGCTATCGATGATTTAAATTCACTTTGTGAAGTTATGGTGTAAATATCATCATACTTTTGTCGACAAGTATTCAAGTCACATGGAACGTGGGTGTGAACGTAAGTGTTTTGAAGCAGAATTAATGAATTCCTACCTCAACATATTTGCCTTTTATTTGGCTAGACTGTCACTGTCTGGTGGTACGTGTGCGTGTATTACTTAGCATGCACGGTCGTTACCGATTTGCTGCAGCGCAGCCGCGCCGACCCCGGCCCGTCGACTGACGGCAAGCAAGCATGCATGCAGCGCGTCTAATTAGTTAGCCTTGCTCACATATCGCATCATCTCCTAGGCCGATGCCAACCGCGCAGCGCTATACACTGCGATGCCCCTAGCTGAGCTGGGCCTGGCCCTGGATCCGTCTTGTTGACGATGCCGATGATTCGGCGATGGAAATGATGATGATGATGATGATGATGATGATTATTGTCTTGATGATTATGATGATGTTTAATTGCATCGAATGGTGCTGAGCGGAGTGTTGATTACATTTACAAAGTCAAAGATGATGACAGTGTCGCTGTCAGTGTCAGTGACAGCGATGTCGATGATGATGATTGATGGAGATGTTGTGTTGATTACAAAGATGATGGTGACAATAGTGATACTGATATTGATTACAAAGATGATCAAACATGATGATGGTGATGATGATAGCGATGATGATGATGCTTAAATGTTATGGTGAATTGGTGATGACAGGATCCCAGGATCAACACTGATGCCGGCAATGCTGATGATCTTGATGGTGATGATGATGATGCATGATGCCCTAGTGAGTCGGCTTGTTGATTGATGATGATGATGATGATGATTGATGATGATGATGGCGGTGGTGGTGGTGGTGGTGGTGGAGGTGATGATGATGGTGATGATGATGGTGGTGGTGGTGGTGGTGGTGATGATGATGATGATGATGATGATGATGATGATGATGTGTGATGCCCTAGTCGGCTTGTTGATTGATGATGACGATGATGATGAGTCATTCAATTGAACCTTGCCAGTAAATGGTGTATTGTACATAATTGATGAGGGTGAAGGCAGGGCTCCACACTTACCGGTACATTTTTTGTCAGTGGCCCTGTCGGGCCAGTGAAATAATTTCTTCCCCTTTTCTGGTGGCCTGAAAGAAAAATTTACTGCCCGAAAATGATATTTCATGAGTAAACTTTTTACTTTTTAAAATATATGTGATTATAGAAGAATATTTTTCAATTTATCAATGTTGGGTTAAAAAATCTGCTTGCCCGATTGGGCCACCAAAGTATGACTTTTATACATTTTTGCTGGCCCAAAGTGCAATTTCACTGGCCCCGAAGCTATTATGGGAAAACAAAAATGAAAGTTTTATCGGTTAAAACTTTTGTTTTATCATAATTAAATACATTCATCATTGTGATAAATGCTTGAATGGTAGCAATAAATCTGTTTTAGAAGGTTGTTCTCATGTACACAATGTAAAACAAATTCAAACCATCTGAAATAAAGAACACAGATTGCCAGAAATGGTCTGAGGAGTGCTTGTGAAAATCAGTGCTTAGAATTTCAGGCATTAATTTTTATGTTACACCTTAAAGGGGTAGTACAGTTTTGGTAAGGCTGAACTTTAGTAACCAAACCTGGACAGTATCATTATAAACTAATAGTTATTACTCCACCATGCTCGAAAGGTATACAAAATTAAAAACGACTAAGTTATAAAACCCTTATTGTTCAAAAAGAGCCATTAAAACACAAGAGGGCGCTCTCTAAAAAGGCATTGGTTTCAACCATTTTTCATACAAAATTATGCATGTGATGTTTTATTGCTATAATAAATATGTAAGTAGATAAATCATCAACAACTATTTAAAAAAACGCTTTTGAAAATTGACGAAAAAGTGTAAGCATTTTAAAAATTTTTTGAACAAAATCATCTAATTATTTGGGCCCCAAATAATTATAAGGTCAGATGTTTATTGATATTTCAGCCGTTTGTGGACCAATTTTGACCAAATAAAGTTTATTCTGCCATTGAAATTGCATGTTCTCTCAAATTCGACACTCAGTTTTTCATTACCTCACAACAAAATTGTGATAATTTTAAAATAAAAGAGAAGAAAATTGAAACTGAAAAAAGAGATATCTAGTAACTTTGTTGACAAGTGCAAAAGTGAGGAATGGTTGATAAAATGGTGTATTCTTGTGATCTGACATATCCACTAAGAAATGTGTGACAATTTCAGGTAAAATGGATGTTATAAAGCCGAGTTATGAGCCAGAATGCAGTGATATATTCGCTAACTCATTGCGCTTACTTTGCACAGTTAACTTTCCAATGGATAGTATAAAAAATGAACACTTAAATCCGTTATCGTAAATATCTTTTTAACGTAATCAAATACATTAATACATACATGTATGAGAGAACCACAAGAGTAAGTTTTGTGGATTTTGACAATGTTACTAGAGCCCTCTCAGGAGAGATAGAGAGGGAGAAACAAATTATACAACCTTTGGGGGATTTGATTGATTGTTGATCATTACTGATTAGTGTTGTTGATTTCGGGAGTATTTACTGCCCGGGACTCGCGATAATTTTTCGGGCGAGTCCCGGGTACCCGAAATTTACCCATTTGTTGATTACACGATCGGCATGTCACGCCAGCTGGGAAAACCTGTTCATTCAAGTGACAAAAATTGAGCGCATTTATGTCACTTGAATGAACATGATAACTCTTGCGTTCACTTAAAAGGGGACTTGCTTTTTTTTCGGGAAATCGAGTATCGATTTTTGCGCCCGGGACTCAACATTTTTCGGTGGGACCCGTTACCCGGGACTCATCAACAGCACTATTACTGATAAGACCAAACTTTAGTCTATAGTCTTATGCCATGTGTGTGTTGTGAAACCAAATTATACATTTTGTTCAAATGTTTTGAACAAATACTTGCTCCAATAAGACATGTGTTACTCTACATTTGACAAAATAAGAATTATATTACAAAAGAAAATAATGCATAATTTTTCCTGGTTTCCGGGTGCAGTATAACGTTGCAGACCTCTTTTGCAGACTGCAGTTAACTGCAGTTTAACCCAATACGCTTTCCATTCAAGATGTGTCTCGCTTGCCAGAACATCAGCAACACAAAATTTGAGGGTGAGTTTGATATATATCACTTTAACACTAAAAACTAAGTAAAACAAAATGTAATCCTTTCTATCCTACTAAAAAGTCTTAAGTCTATCTATATAATCTCTTGTTAGATTTAATAGACACTAACCCTTCAAAATGGAGCCGACCTTTTTTAAAAATTGGAGACCAGAAAAGTGTTAAAAATTTAACATACAACATTTTAAAAAACATGAAAAGTTGAAAACATTTTCTTATTTTTACAAATTTTAACACAAGTTAGAGAAGAGTGTGTGTAAAAATGTCCTCAAATTTGCTCTCTGCTAGTGTTCTGGCAAACACGTTGATGAACAGGGGTCATGTCGTAGAAGAAAGTAAACATCAATGACTGAAATTCTCATAGGGATAGTGAGTTTTGGTATAGAGGGCACTACACAAAATAATTTTTTTGTGAGATAATTAAAAACTGAGTGTCAAATACTGTATTTTATACAAAATCGGTTCACAAATGGCTGCAATATCCATTAACAGTAACCATTTATAATAATTGTGGGGCCCCACAATTATTTGATAATTTTGAACCACCCGTTCAATAGATTTTTTAAATACTTCCTCTTTTCAAAAATTTACAAAAGAAGATTTTAAACAGCTGTTGATTATCTCTCTATCTAATCACTATTTCAACAAAACATCACATGTACAATATTTTATTTAAAATGGAGTTTTTAGAGTGTGCCCTCTTGAGTTCTAATGGCTCTTTTTGAATAATAACATGCTTTTTACTTATGTAGTCATTTGTAATTTTGTATTCCTTTCGAGCATGGTGGATTTATAACTCTTACGTTTGTAATGTAATGGTGCAGGTTTTGTTTTCCACAATTTAGTTTGACCAAAACTCAACTATCCCTTTAACTTTTGATGGAAATTATAAATTATACTGTAAAACGTGGTTATATTCGAGCATGCAATTAATATTTCGCGCTGAGCAGCACAAAGAACATTCGCGGGTTCATAGATTTACACTGAGCAAGTGCTAATTTTTCCTTTTGAAGAGGAATATTTAAACATTCGCAAACGCATTTTACAAACGAGAAAATTTAATCTTTCAAAACTATCGTGTACGCTCCGGTACTGCGTGCGCTCAAAACCAGAGTTTATACTCTCACCCACAATACATAACATGCACGATGCACTGATTACTCCATTTTCATTGTATGCACATTCTGAACTCCTACTGAAAATCACATATTTATTTTTAGTGGTATGAGATTTTCTCGCTCGCCAAATGTGCCTGAAAAGCGTGAAAATTAATGTACTGTGAATATTACCATGTTTACAGTAGGGCAGGTCCAAGCTAATGTCCCCCTTGATGGTTAAAATTCATCTTCATTTTAGCATGTCAAATTTGGTATCATTTAAAAGCTAAAAGTCTGAAGTTCAGATTTTTAGTAAAGAAATTTGCATAATCTGCATATTTAATGAGTAGGGGACATCTAATTTGCATATTTCAAATATTAGCGTGACGTACGGGACATTATATTTTTATTTCTATTATTTATTTAATCAATCAAGAATTAATTTCATATATGGAGACTAGTAAAACTAATTACTAGCAATAGTTGACCAAATTTTCAAGTTTCAAAATTGCTTAATTATGCTAATTAGGGTGTGTCCAAAATGCTATGTCCTGTACGTCACAAAAATGAGCACATTTTAAAATATTTCAGTATGAAACAGTTGATTTTTTTCTTTCATATTCTGTGAAGTTCTAATTTATCATACTCCTGACCTGCTAGCTAAGTTTTATGAAAAAAACATTTTTTGTTTTAATTTTATTAGCTAATTAACAAATGTGACGTACGGGACAAAAGTGTGACGTACAGGACATGTTCAGTGTTAAAGCAATGGAAAGTCAGGTAAAAATGATTTGTTTGTGTTTTAACCGCTAATCATCATAAGAATACTTGCTTTATAGATACTCTCCAGAAGCAGCGATTTTAATAATTTTTTTGCATTTTAGGATGGGACTACAAGTAGCTTTCCAAAGCACCAAAAAGATTCCAAATCAAAGCTCCTTCCTCTATTCAATTGAAGCTGTGAAATGTCCCGTATGTCACAAGTCAAATAGCTTGGATCTGCCCAGTAATAATGATAATAATTTAATAATAATAATGATAATGATAATGATAATGATAATGATAATGATAATGACATTGATAATAATGATAATAATAATGAATAATATAAATATTATATAGTGGAGCTACAGTAATAATGATGATAATGGTTGTTCATCTTGTACAGGTGCCTTACTGGTAAAGAGGCGGAGCCCCTACCCCACCAGCGCCCTACGCGAGGCGATAAGGGCCGTGGAAACCGGGAGGTCTTCCATCCGCAAGGCAGCCTTCAAGTTTGGGGTGCCGAGATCCACCGTTCGAGACAAAGTGAGGGGACTGACGTCTGTCGCATGCAGGAAAGGGCCCGCCCCGTTTCTGAGCGAACAGGAGGAGCAGAGATTGGCGCTATGGACGGTTCAGATGGCTCTGGATGGGCAGCCTTGTTCAAAGGACCAGATACAGGACGTATGTATTCATCATGCATTATAAGGGGGGAAATATAAGGGGGATCAGGGTGTTTTAGCCCCTGAAATACCAAACAAGAGCCTTCTCAAAACCACAAAACCAAATTGTAAATCTGAATAGCTTTCAATGGAAAACAAATATTATAGTGAGCACTATTATTTATTCCTGGGATAGCTTGAAGAGACCCTGAAATATGAATATTTCTCTCCCTTATTGTGTCTTTTCAGATGGCCCAAAAGATTGTTCTAGAGGATGGCAGGGCGACACCCTTCAAGAATGGGAGGCCTGGAAATCGGTGGCTAGTGAATTTCCTGGGCCGCAATCCAGACGTCTGTCAAGTTCTGGGTGAGGAGACGGGGTTCACCCTTCCTCCCACTCAAGAGGAACTAGACAAGTGGTTTGCAGACTTGTACACGTACATCAAGGAGCAGGATCTCCTGGAGGTCTTTGAGATCCCCAACTGCATATGGAGCGTGAGTGAAGTGTGCCTCACTCTGTCCCAGAAGCGTTCACATGTTGTGACGCTGAAGAGGACACCACCGAACAGCGATGTCAGTCACCGCATAACAATATTCCCCGCAGTAAACGCGGCGGGGATCGCTTGCCCGCCCATGATGTGTTTCCCTGTGTGCAAGACCAAGCTTGATGACTGGCAGCCTTCTCAGCCGCCACCAGACTCCTGGAAAACCTGCAGGAGCCTGACAGGAGCCCTCAGTCCGGAACTCTTCCTGGAGTGGCTCCAGGAGCAATTCCATCCGTACCTGCTGTCGTCCCAGTCCCGCACTCCTGTCCTGCTGTTTGTAGACGGCCACAGCACCTACATCACGGAACAGGCGGGGCAGTTTTGCACGGAGAACGGGATCATCCTGTACCGGATCCCGCCCAACGCTACCACGTGGCTAGACCCGATGGCGATGTGCATCTTCAGACCCGTTTATGACAAGTTCCTCCAGAGGATTGCAGAATGGCAAGATGGCAATCGAGACGAGGTGCTGACCAAAGAGAACGTCTGCCCTCTCTTTGCCGGTGTGTGGGGCGAGTTGGCGGAGACTCCCAAAATTGTGAGAGACGGGTTTGCTTTTGCTGGCCTCTATCCCCTGGATCCTCGCTACAACAGAAGGGAAGTCATGAAGAACCTGGATGTTGGAGCAGAAGAGGGTGAAGAGCAGAAGAAAGGCTATGCAAAAAGTGAACAACACCCATACAAGTGGGGACGGAAGAAAGGTACAGTATAATAAAATATTAATAAATGAAATACACCCCTTTTATTGCAGTGAAAAAAAAATACATGGGGCCTCCCTCGCTCCTCAGGGCGATTGTTTCTGGAATGTAAAGCCCGGCGCAGACAGAGCCGACTCGACCCGATCAGACTGGTTTCAATCAGGATAGAGTCGGGCCCGGTCGGTCGGAGTCGATTCATCGTGTTAAATCGGCCCTGACTGGCGTCCGACTGTTTCTAGACTGGCAAAAAAATGTCACGAGGCAATCAAAACTGAGCCGATCCGAATGAAAACCAGTGGGATCGGTTTGAGTCAGCTCTGTCTGCAGAGGGAAAGCTTAACAATGCAGTGAACAACACAGGCTTATATGTTTTAGTGGTGCATAATTTGATATTAAACAGGTGTCCAACATTTTGCAAAGGGATTTGTAATTCATAAACAATGAAATTAATCACCCAAAAAGGGCCATTGGTTTTGATAGTGGCAAATGTTTGCCGATTCTTTATACACGTAATGTTTGGAGACAATAGAACCACCGAAGACTGTATGACCATCAATTACTGATTTGTGTGAATGTTCTTGAATTTCTAACTGCAGCTCCCGAACTTGAGACCTAAGAACGTGTCTTGTGTTTCAACTCCTCATAACTTGTTACTGGAACATATTATTATTTTTTTTAATGTTCTCTGATTTGTAACCGGCAGCTCCCAAGACCAAGAGACCTGAGTGTGTGTCTTACACTCATGGCACACCGATCGCAGCCATTTTGAGACTTAAGAATGTGTCTTCTGTTTTAACTTCTTTTAACCTGCTATAACTGGAACATAATCATACTTGACGAATAATTTTTTGTGAATGTTCTCTGATTCGTAACCGGCAGCTCCCAAGACCAAGAGACCCGAGCGCGTGGCGTACAACCACGAGACGCTGATCGCGGCCATCCGGAGGTGCGAGCTCGGGGAGCTCAGCGTGCGGGCGGCGGCCAAGGAGTACGGAATCCCGCCGTCCACGCTGAAGGACAAGATCAACGGGAAGACGGCCCTGAACTGCAGGAAGGGGACTCCCCCCTGCATGTCGGCGGAGGAGGAGAAGGACATCGCCATGTGGGCCGTCAAGATGATCAGGGGCGGGCGCAACGTCACCACTGCACAGTTGGCAGAGGTAGGCCTGCGCAGTTTTTGATTTATGTTGTAAAGTCTTATCCAGGACTCCACACTCACCTTTTTTGCCGGTTTCTTCCCTATTTTTGGTGGCCCGAAGGAAATATTCACTGGCCCAAAAATTATATTTCATATGTAAACTTTTTACTATTCAAAATATCACTCTTCCTGTGATATAAATTGAAACATGAAATGAAAGAAAACAACATTTGCCTAATTTGTCCATGTCAGGTTGAAAATCTGCTTGCCCGATCGGGCCACCAAAATATGTCTTTTATACATTTTTGCTGGCCAAAGGTGCAGTGTCACTGGCCCTGGGCCAGCAGGCCAGTGCGAGTGTCGAGCCCTGTTTTATCCACTTGGTGTGGCAAGATTCGTTAGAGTGCGTGCTTTCCAATCTTGAAATCCTGGGTTCGAACCCACCCCATTCCTCTTGCCCTTCAGCAAGACAATTAATCCACAATTGCTGCCCAGGTGTATTGATGGGTACCATGGTTGGGGGTCAATTAGCCTTTGCACCATTGGCAGCATATGGCTAGTATTCTCCCCGAGGAGTTGATAAAGAATGCAATATCATTGTGTGTGAATGAAAGTCTGTACCGGATGACAATGAGTAATAATACTTTCGCTTAGAAACCCTGTATTAAGCGCTATTTTAAATGCAAGCTAATATCATTATTCATCCAGGTTAGCTTATTCAGTGCTTTTTGCTCTGTTCTCCTAGAGGAACCTGCAAAAGTGCCGATTTCATGCAGGCGAGTTGGACAAGAACACTTGCACTGATCTGAGATGGTGTGCAAGATAAAATTTGCCTGGCTACAGTTGACTACTTGCCAGCAAATATATCCAAATTCATTTCTCGGCGGGGGGGGGGGGGGGGGGGGTGTGCCTTATGAAATGTAACAAAAAAAATTAATATTTTTATTTCGGGGGCTCCTTTTCGGGGGTTACTTTTCCAACTTTAAGGGGGCTACTTTTATCATCTCGGGGGCTACAAATTTTCGGGCACTTTTTCGAATTTCAGGGGCTACTATTAAGCTCTAATGCTGTAAGTGATCATCTTATAAGCATTTGATCACGATCCAAACAGAAAATCCAACCAAAATTCCCAAATCCAAAAAACAAAAACATTTTTTTTTTTTTCCGGGGGCTACTTTTTTTTTCGGGGGCGAATTCGCCCGCCGCCCCCGTGTATTTTTTTCGCTGATGAAATGATATATTGCATTTATCATTTAGAGTGCATTGTTTTTATTCTCGGTTATCATGTATACCTTTCAAACCCATGCAATGATCTTGAACACCATCTTTCAAGCTTGCCTGCATAAAAATGACATGCAAATTTTGGCGGCTCTTTTATCATATTCGATGGCGCTTTTAGCCGTTTTGAAGGACAAATTGCCTTAAACCCCTGTGTACTTTTTCATTAATATTTGCTATTTGGTCTTCACTCAGTGGTCCTCTCCCATTTATCTAACTATTAAAATCCTAATTCAATTGAGGCATAAAATTAGAGATCAGGACTCATAAATTGGCTTATAATAATGTTTATATTCTATCTTTGAGTGAAAATCTTACTAGGCATTAAAAAAAATAACTTAAGAAGAAGATCATAATTGGTTATTTACTTAAAAATAGTACTTTTTTATAGGCCTGAGTCATGTCGGAATTTTTTTGTTCCGGAATCCGCCGGTGTTGTGCCGGTCGGAATCCGGTGTTCCGATAAAAAAAAATCTGCCAATGAATGATACGGAACGAACACGCACTAGAAGGTCTGCCATGGTTTCGGCAGCGCAGGCATGCAGGCCCCGCGGTGCGAGACAGGCCAACTCAACTGCCTTGACTTTGCAAGCAAGTTGCACTCTTAAAAAGTGCCGAAAAGGAACGAAAATGTCTCTTATTTTACTTACATGTTTGTATGGCTTTTAAAATAAATACGAGAACAATTACCTGCAAAAACAGCAACAACAAAAATGCGCTGATTATATCTCAAACATTTTCTAACTCGCTCGAAACTGCATGAACTGAAGCTAATACAACGACACGAATAAGTCAACACTAACTTATACTTTGCATGCAGGCTATAGGGTCTATTTTCCTACGCGAGATCCATCCACTGGGGATTTCCCCAATTCCCGGCGGATCGATCTCGCGCAAGAAAATAGACCCATAACCTGCACACAAAGTATACCAGTGATATGGCGGGCTGTGTCGGAGCATTATTAGTACCGATATCGATAGAGGGCGGACTGGATGTCAACGTTTGAGAAACGTTTGATGACATATGGTACGGCGCAGCTAGCTAGCTCTGACTGATAGCGCAGCGCTAGCAGCTAGCTGCATGACTGTGCGGGGCGCGCCGGGGTAGCTAGCCTAGTCGATCGTTAATTTAGATCGGCTTTCATATAAACGCAGCGGATTTCTTGTCGTCGTAAGTTGCATTCGACATCGTCTTTCTTGTACTTTTTTGTCATTTGTTTTCTTCTGTTAGTTTTCTACTACAAAATATGAATTTTTGAGGAAAAAGAGGTTTTCCGTGATTTTCATCGGAATACCGGAATGGAGAAAACATTACCGGAACACGCACACACCGGACGGATTCCGGTATTCCGTCCGTTCCGACCCAGGCTTACTTTTTTAAAAGTGTGTATTGTCTACTTTTTAAATATATGGCTTACTTGTAAACTTATTGTTATTACCAGTGTGATTTTCGATTGTTTTATGTTTCCCTCAAGATTTGTTATGTGTGCGTTGTCATTTAAATTTCTTACGGTGCATAGAGACACATGTGATATGTGCGTTAAGAATACATTATTATTATTATTTCTTAAAAATTGCTTCAAATTTTGCTCGCTATTGACCGCATCGTGTTACTTATCGTTTCAGATGGCTCAGAAGATCGTGCTGTCCGATGGGAGGAGAACACCCTTCAAGAATGGCAAGCCAGGGTCCAGCTGGTGGAGGAGCTTCTTGACCAGGAATCCAGAGGTGCTGCAAGCCCAGCAGCTTCACGTAGACAAGTGCAAGGCGGGCATCACCGCGGAGGACATCGACACCTGGTTTGACAACCTGAGGACCTTCCTGGAGGAAGAGCAGATGCTGAGCATCCTGGAGGTGCCCGACCGGATGTGGACGGCCAGCGAGTTCACCTTCCCGCTCAGTTCTCGTGCGTGCGAGTTTGAGGTCATGCTGAAGCGAAGTGCAAAGACGTCGCGGAAGCGATTCCTGACTACGTTTCATGCGTTTTCGGCTTCGGGTTCAGTCTGCCCTCCCATGGTGTGCTACCCAGCCAGGAGACCCCCGGTGACGTGGAAGCCTCTTGTCGGGGCACCTGAATCCTGGTCCTGGGCAATTGCCCAAGACGGGATGCTGAACTCTGATGTGCTACTCCAGTGGCTAAGGGACCATTTCCACCCATTCCTGAAGGACTCTGGAACACACTTTCCAGTGCTACTCCTCATACCAGGGTTTGGTAACCATGAGGTCTCGGATGAAGCGTCAGATTTCTGCACTCAGAACCAGATTGTCTTGAACAGGTACCCTGCCAACTCTTCCTGTGTCCTAGACCCTGTGGAACTCAACATCAAAGAGCCACTGGCAGAGAAGTTCAAAGCAGAAGTGAAGAGTTGGAAGGAGTTCCATCCCGATGAGCTCCTAACCAAAGAGCTCTTTGCTGGAATCTTCCATTCAGCCTTTGCAGAGATCGAGACTCAGAGAGACCTTATACAGAACGGTTTCTGGTCTGCCGGTCTTTTCCCCTTCGATGGCACATTCAACCGGGAGAAGCTGCAGGCCACTTTCACACATGACCAGATGGTGAAGGTTAATCAAAGACGAGGACTACCGACTTCAAGATTAACCCCCGTGACCAATAACCAAGCTGGCAAAGCGCAAGTGACTTCAGATGATGATGATGGTGAGCAGATGGAAGAAACTCCTCCGTCTCCAGCTGCCTTTCAAGACACAGAGCTACAGCCTTTATCACCTACATCATTTCCTGTCCCTACCCAAATCCTCGTGGCTGACCAAGACGCCCCTTCCTCTTCATCCGCCAGCACACCAGTCAAGAATGGTCTTCACAAAACTCCTCCCAAATCAAAGAAGAAATCCAGAGTAGCCAAGCAACCAAACCATCTCCGAGTCAAGTTAAACGCCGGAGCAGAAAGGAAGCGGAAAATCAAGGAGGCAACAAAACTTTCAGAGCTGTCCAGATTCCTTGCCAAGAAGCGGAAGGAGAGGGAGCCAACAGACGACATGCAACAGGCAAGGAGAGACCTGACTGATGCAAGCCAAGCCCTCCAGCACGCCCAGAGAGCTGTAGGCGAGGCACTGACATTTGTGAAGGAGGCACGAACCAATTCCAAAGCGATGGACACTCTTGAAAAAGCGGCTCGGGAGGAGATGAAAGAGGCGACGAGGAAGTCCCGAGAGGCGTCGACGGAAGCCAGACAGGCGCGCCTGGAGCTTAGAGAGGCGGAAAACATGCAGAAGACGGCGTGGACGGAAGCGCGGGAGGCTCGCAAGACCCACAGGATTATGGAGGAAGCATTGAAAGAGGCACAGAACTTGGAAATGGGATCGCGGAAGGCACCGAAGGCATCGAAATACCTCATCGACGATGAAGTCTGCGCAAGGTGCGAATGTCGTCAGGAAGATAAGGAGGACGATAGGGAGTGGGTGTCGTGCAGCACCTGTGCACGCAGGCTACACCTTGTGTGCACCAATATGTTCCATCTGTCGGCTGAACAGATAGAGCGGATCAACTACTCGTGCCCCTGGTGCTCCTATGGAACCCCCCAGGAGTAGTTCAGATCTAGGGAGTGGGTGTCGTTCAGCACCTGCGCGCGCAGGCTACACCTTGTTGAACGTGTTAATATTTTCATTTGATTTCATTACAATGTTTGAGTTAGTTCTAAAAGAAACATGGACTTTTTCGTATTGATTGTTATTTTAGTGCCGATATTTGTTTTGTTTGTTGGCCAGTCAGATTTCTCAGAGCTCTGAATACATGTGTAAATGGGTACCTGGCAGAAATGTATGCCTTGAAATGCTATTCGCGCCTGCAAGGCATCTTGGCTACAGCCAGGAATAGAATCGGAATATATTTATTAGATTGATGGCACAATATAACTTCTGGATTTTTATAATCTGGATTTCTTATAACGATGATTTTATCCACTACATCAGAAAATTAGTCTAAAATCACTACTGTGTTTATTTTCATTGAGTTTTTTTTTTGGCAGACCTATTTTACAAGTCATCAACTATGGAATAAGTGCCAAAGTACGTTGTATTCTAATAGTTCCTTTAAAGGTGCACCTGTAAAGTGTCAGACATTGCCCAAAATGACATTTGAGACTTCAATCCTGTACCAAAATCATTGTAAGATATGTCCGAATGATGTGTGAAAGTTTCATTGAAAAAGAACACTGCTTTCCTGGTTAAAAAAGCTGAAAATATGCGTCAGTTTTTACAACGAATTACTGTATGATGTTTATGACTGTTCATTAATGCTCTTGAGCTGAATGATAGATATCGTCATACTAAAGGGGCATTTGAAAAAATCTAACCCTATTTTATTCTTCTCTTACCATTTATAAGCTAAACAACACGGTAGAAGAGAAACGAGGAAGCTCCAAGTAATGTTCGTGGAGTTAGACAATTTACGGGCATCCCTTGAAAAAAAAAAATAAGACACTCATCAACAGTAACTTAGACAGTGTCAATACTCAACTGTCATTGAAATTATGGGGTCTGTTTCACGAAAGGCTCTTAGCAAAGACCGTCTTAACTATCGCGCGACTGTGACTGATCTATGAACATACGGATGGCGTGTGTTCCGATCACAAAGGACAAGGTTGGAAGTATAATAGCAAAGACACTTTCATGCAACACGTGTTGCCGTAAATGTCAAAGTTATACCAAGGCTATGTACGAACATAGTTAAGAGCCTTTCATGAAACGGGCCCTGGGTCATATCCTGTTTGTGTTAACCTCAGTACATGACGTAATTTTATCGCTTGCTGAAAACCGCTTCTGAGGGCCTGACAAGCGGTGCAAGTTTTCCGCTCTCAAGCCTGCATCCAGGAGATTTTGTATCAGTGTTGACACTTGCTTATCACTTGCCCCTCTCTCTGTGATAGCACTGGGCCTCCGGGGCAGTAAACACAGCTGGGATTGTTGACAGTAGTGACAAAACTGTCAGAAACTGATAAGAATGTGACCGAGTTGATTACCACGATGGTGGAAATCAAACTAACGACAGAATCACCTAATGATATTTCTTGTAGTTGGATACAAATAGCAGTGTACCCAATAGTACTGAATTTTCAATGTTTATTGTTCAATTTTTCTGAAGAATTGTTTGAATGTGTACATGTGTTAAATTCTGCATTTTGAAACATAGATTATGTATATATTTGTTAATAAAATTTGTTAAAATTTGTTAAAAAATTATCCATGTTTTTAAAATTAACTTTGAATTATCCATGTTGATTTCTCCTTGCAAGTTTTGAAATTGCTGACTCGTTTGAAATATTCTACATTTTTCATTTGTTTAAGACTAGTATTATACAACATACAAGTCTTAATGTAGTAATTAATTGAAAATTACAATAAATGGAAATTGTATTTAGAGTTTACAGATAAAACAAATATGTTAAGACAGTAGAGCTTGATTTGTGGAGCCAAATAAAACGACGAAATTTTTCTAAATTTTATGTTTCAGAGTTGTCCACATTTCAGTCATTTGATTACACTTTGGAAGTAAAAAAAAAAAAAAAAAAAAATTTGGGCACAAGGCATCAGTATTAAAGGTAGTTCAGATTCGTCAAATGAGATGGGCGGCGCCATCTTGCATACGCGTTGCGCACGGTGCGTAATGCACGTTAGCTCAGTGTCATGCGGTGCGCGCAAACTAGCCCAGTTCAAAATGGCGACCCGCTATGTAGCATCCCCACGCTTGATGCCCTTTAATATGTGTATGCATGTATAATGGCTTGGTCCTACAAATGTTTTGGCAAAAATGAACACTGTATCAGGGGTGTCGATCTGTTCGGAAAACACAATGCATTGGGGGGGGCGAGCATTGTTTGTGAACAATAGCTCGCCCCACCAATGTATTGTGTTTTCCGAACAGATCGACACCCCTGCACCGTATGAAAATATGTAGATGATTTTGTTTTCCTGATTGTATTTCTGCTCGTATGTTTGGCCCAAACTAATCTGTATGCAATGATTTTTTAACATACAATCTGCATGCATAATACTTATTGTTATATCCAATGAAGCCGATATATTTATAAGTGGACTCACCCATCCTATTTTACACATGACATATAATATGTTAACAAGACCATTGAAGACAAGTTTGTATTTTTTATTCATTCCAATATGAACATTGTTCCAAATTAAAAAAAATGTTAATTGACTACGGACACGAGTAAAGTGGTACAAGTATTGTTTTTTCTGGTTGTACTTTGCTTTGCAATATATTCACATCATATGTGACCTTACACCACAAAACGACCAATAAGTCGGGAAAACTGATTGTGCTGCTTTTCATAAAACATTAAAATAGAAGTCATTACCTTTAAAATGGTATATCATTTGTCATATTTGGACTAAGCAAGCCCTCTCAAAATTAACACCAAAGATTTGGAATATGACTGAAGCATTTTTAAAATAAGGGAGAAATATGCCATTTAAAAGATCAGTTTCCATTAAAGCGCTGTAATAAGATCACATTTACGGTATGAGATGAAAAAATAATATCTAGACATGATTTCCGACGCTCAAAATGTTACAGAAGCTAGATTAAAATATGCTTATTCAAGAAATACCAAAATCCTTAATCTCATATTTTGAACAAAATTTGACTATTTTAGCTAATAAAAGAGAAACTACATGTACCACAGCGACATAACGGTCGTTTTGTGGTGTAAGGTCACATATTGATATTACACCAGTATGATGTGAATAATGTATTTTTCTCATCCGATTTCTCCCCGTTTCCTTTTTGATTTTTTTTTTTTGTGTGTGTGTACATGTATGATTTTGATCTAGTGAAGAAATGTCACTGGTCCCAAGGAAATGTGTAATTAAAATTTTGTTTGAAGGAGTTTTGACAGTATTTTGTACATGCATTTGGATCTGTGTGAGGAACTGTCTGTTGAAAACAAAACTAGACTAAAAAATCAGTCATGTCCTGATGGTTGTTCTGCTTAAGGCCTGGTCACTCAGGACACGACTAGACACGCGAATGCAGTACGCATTGGTACAAATATATGGCAAGCCGTTTTAACATTAACTTTATTCCTATTTCTTGATATCAAGAATTGAATTATTGATATCAAGAATGCATTTCAATAATTACCAATGCTTAACAACAGAAAAGTATTTCTTAATATCAAGAATGCATTTCTTGATATCAAGAATGCATTTCTTGATATCAAGAGTTCGATTTCTTGATATCAAGAATTGAATTCTTGATATCAAGAAATAGGAATAAATGTTAAAAATGCCTTGCCCTAGATTTTTATCAATGCGTACTGCGACTGGTTCCACTGCCCATCTACGGTATACATAGACTGAAGTCTAGGCTATTTGTGTGTGTGTTGGAGTTCCAACTCTAAATCGAAGTCATCCGAACACGACCTAAAGGCACACTAATTCCATGATTTTCAAACGTGAAATGGGGTAAACTTTCGTAAAGGGTGCGTGTAATATGACATATTTTCTAGAAATTTCTTTCTAAATGAATTTTAGAATACCGATTTCTTTCTAAGTCGCTAATTTGCATAAATTTGAATATTTTCTCAAGTTCTTGCCTAAAGTTATGAAAAAGGTTATACAGTGACGAAAATTTTGGAAGGATATATTGGAATATTACCATTTAGGAGAAAATCAGACTTGGGAGGGGCGAAGAAATTCTGAAAATAGATCAGTATAATTTTGAGTTAAAAAGTCATCAGCAATCATTGGAATTCACCCATTGCCTAGGGGAACCTGGTTGTTATAAATATGTTAACTCTATGGGGATGATTGGTTATAACAGGAACAGTGTACCGGGGGGGGGGGGGGGGGGCACTCGTGTATAATGTAAGACTGGTATGTGCCGCTTACAAGACATCTGTTTTCACACCCGATTGCTGCTCTCAAGATACCTGATTTTCAAAAACTGCCGCTCCATAGACACCCAGAATGACTTGGCTAGGTAGTTGAGTAGCGCCAAGTCCATTATTCTTCTAGTCAGCCTTGGACCGCAAATTGAGGGTTTCCGTAGGTCTTTGGTAGCTCCAAAGACCCTATGTGCTTGACCCCTATTTCAGAGTTCCGTGAGGCACACCCCGTCAAAAAATAATTTGGGGTGCCCCCCCCTGGGTTGTACCCCACTACCTATAAAACCTGACATGTACATGTACTATAGAATCAACTCGGGGAATTACAATATTTAGTAGGGGACAGTTTGAAGATATTCATAACATCTTCTATTCTTAATTTTACAGATGGCTTCTCCCGGACCAAAGTAGCTGACCAGTCATGGAGTACCCCTACGAGGCTAGTGATGAGGCCAGCGAGTCGGAACTCCTGGACAGGAGTCTATCTATGTGGAAAGGATGGAGCGCAATAGACAGTTCAGCTGTATTTGAACCTATCCCTCTAGACTTGCACACAGCCGCTTCCATTGGCCAGTATGATTGTGTTCATGCTCGCATCTCAAGGTAAGAAATTAACTTCAATTTAAATCTCCTGGATAGGAGTCTATCCATGTGGAAGGGATGAAGCGCAATAGACAGTTCAGCTGTATTTGAACTATCCCTCTAGACTTGCACACAGCCGCTTACATTGGCCAGTATGATTGTGTTCATGCTCACATCTCAAGCTAAGAAATTAACTTCAATTTAAATCTCCTGGGCAAGAGTCTATCCATATGGAAGGCTGGAGTGCTATAGTCGGCTCAGCTGTATTAAAACTTATCCTGCTAGACTTGCACACAGCCGCTTCTATCGGACTGTATCATGGTGCACAAATCCATCGATAAAACAGAGAGTCCATACACACTGAATATCCATTTAAAACTTCTGATCACAATACAAATATTTACCTCCAAAGTTTAAAATGGATATCTTATGAATTAATGATAGTTGAACTTTCGTATTAATTTTCCATACACACTGCAGTTTGTCAGTCTGTTCAGAAACAATTTATTCAAGCTGTGACTTTCATCATTTCTTTCCAACATTCTAAAAATTGTTTTATTTCCGTGGAGATGTTGATAACAACAAAGAAAAAACAAAAGAAAAATGGGGGAAGTTGGATCGCTCTATGTATGCAAAGCCATCCTACATTGGCCATAAATCATGAGGCCTACGCAGTGGAGATGTTGATATCAACAAGCCCTGATGTATATATGCTATATCGGCCATGAAACCATTGTAAACCTCTTACTTGAGGCGGGAGCAAATGTTAAACTAAACAAACCTCCTTTCTTGGGCGTTTTTGTAGTATTATTTATTGAAATAGTTGTGTTTTAATTGTTGCATCTCATTTTGCAGTGGAGATGTTGACATTAACAAGAGAAACAGAGGCAGTTGGACGGCCCTCATGTACGCATGCTACATCGGCCATGACACCATTGTAAACCTGTTACTTGACGCGGGAGCAAAGGTGGACTTGAAGTCGGACAAGGGAGCAACGGCATTGATGATGGCTGCCAGCTGTGGGAACGAGAGCGTGGCATACTTCCTTCTACAGGTAATTGCAATTGGCAAAAATAATTTCAAAACCATGAAGTTTCTTTGGACTTTTTAATTTTGTTACCATGATCATAACGATCCATTTCTTTACTAGTATTTCATGCAGCAAGGAGCAGACATGGTTGGATGACCTACTTATGTGCCATGTTGGCCACCAGAGCATCATACAGTTCTTATTATCATTATGGAATCTGTGTCTATGACTCTTACAACATTGTTTTAATGTCATCATTTTCACATCTACATACAATTTGCTATGATTCTATTTCATCATTTCATTGCAACTTCATGTAGCAAGGAGCAGACCTTGAAGCGATTAACAAATTTGTGGATGGATGGTCTTCTTCTATGTCACATAGACTGGCCACCAAAGCATTCAATGTAAAGTTCATATTGTTATAGAATCTTTGTGTCAAGAAATCTCACATCATCATATAATTGTTATTATGATCTATTCTAGTAATGTTACCATTGTCTTCATGTGCCATGTCATCATTTCATTACACCACATTATATATTAGCAAGGAGCAGATCGACCTTGAAGCAGTTGACAATCGTGGGTGGACAGCCTTACTATGCTACGTATGATGGGTAGCAAAGCACCGTAAAGTTCTAATAGTAATCACATCTGAGTTTTGGGACGCTTCATGTTATCGTACATTTTAAATTTTGTATCATCATTATCACATCTGCATTCAAGTTACCATAATTAGGTTACATTTCATTATTTCATCACATCATCATGCAGCAAGGCGCAGACCTTGAAGCAATTGACAATCGTGGGTGGACGGCCTTCTTCTATGCTACGTACAATGGCCACCAAAGCACTGTTCAGTTCTTGATTGAGAATGGTGGGCAGTGTAATGCAAGGTGAGTGTTATATGTGACCGGCTATAGCAAAACCTGGCACTTGTCGGTAAAAATCAAAATGTAGATTTTCATACCATTAGAAAGGCCTCATCACAAGCTTTCATTTGATGCTTTGTTCTAACTAATTGGTCAATAATTGGCGAAGATATGATTGTTTCAATTTTACAATCATAGATCTTTTACACACATTGTGTGAACTTAAAATGCCAATTTCTTCAAAACATGAAATACTGACAAGTGCAGGGTTTTGCAATAGCCAGTCACATATATCTCAAATGTCTGTGGCTTTGCGCTAAGAATCCCGATCAGAAAACTGTTCGTTAAGGCAATCACAATTATCAAAAAGACTCAGAGCGCAAGAGATTACTGTATACAGGATATATGCGCACGCATGGCGCATGGCATTGCGCTGGGCCTTTAGTATTATATAAGCCTCCACACCAACCTTTTTCTCAATAGGGTAGTTGGAATATAACTTTTCAAATTTCACCTGCCCCAACAGAAAATGTACTCACCCTCTTACTTACAGATCAGATCTACGTGTAATGAATTACATCATTCTCTCGTTGTTGAACAATAATTGATTTGTCTGATTGGGCAATCAGATTCAAGGCGGTCTATGAAATTTGACTTGTCCCTTGGAAAAGAATGTCTAGATTGATGGCGCAATATTATTGCTGGTCCATTATTATTATTATCATTATAGACTGAACATTTCTTTTCACAAATATGGTCTCATCATTTTGAGACTGTCAATCTTACTTAGTTTGTGTTTCCTTGAAATGTATTTCATAGCCACCGTTAAAGGGACTTAGTAACATTGTCCAAATCCTCAAAATAAAATTTTAATTCTAGTGGTTCCTTTATACCTTGTTGTATTCGTATTAACAATAAAATCATGGGACAGCTTTCGGTTTTTCAAATTTCCCTTTCATTACAAAGATATGTATGATTGAAGTATTCAGATAAGAAAATCTCCGGGCGAGATTTTCATCCCTGTACAAAGTGAATGCAGTGAGTTGGTGAATATCACCCAATATCACTTTGCATTTTCGCTCATTACTTGGCCATACATTGTCCATTTGACTTGAAATTTTCACACAATACCCTGTGGACATATGAGATAACAACAATATACATTGCATCAACCATTCATCAGTTTTTGCACATCTCAACAACTAGATCCCTTTAATATTCCTTCTCCATTCATTCTTCTCAGGGAGCCCTCTCTTGGCGTCACACCGCTAATGATGGCCGCAGCGGAGGGTCATGAGATCATCGTCAACCTTCTCTTGGGAGCTGTAAGTTACAATCATAGGAATCTGTCCAAGACTGATTGATTTCGATATTTATATTAATTTCATTTCATTTATACAACCATTATTAAACAACAACACAAATCGTCGGTGATATCACGTACCGGCGAATGTTTGATTCTGCGCGCTAACGAGATTTCGAGTTTTCCAACTTCTTCTATCATAAAATAAACAGTTTTAAACAATCAAATTGCAATAAAAGTTCGAAGGTGACGAGAGAGGAATATTCTCTTCAATATGACCCTGAAAATAACCTACCTTAGGCTCTCGATTCTGTGTAATATCACTGCATAGATCGTTCGTCGGTACGTAGAGCCACTCGCATTGAGCAATTTGAATCCAGGACTCTACGTACCGACGAACGATCTATGCAGTGATATTACACAGAATCGAGAGCCTAAGGTTGTTTATTTTCAGGGTCATATTGAAGAGAATATTCCTCTCTCATAACCTTCGAACTTTTATTGCAATTTGATTGCTTTAAACTGTTTATTTCATGATAGAAGAAGTTGGGAAACTTTAAACGCGTTTTTCTCGAAATCTCGTTAGTGCGCAGAATCAAACATTCGCCGGTACGTGATATCACCGACGAAATATACAAATCGGTACAAAGTAATCGATTTACAAAAATCAAAGAAAAAATGGAGCTCCATAGAGTATTTTTGGGACCAGTCCTGAAGGGGTTAAAGTGATCCACTAACTTTCTCAAATTCAACCAGAATTACTTAAAGCTTTAAAGGGACTTAGTAACATTGTCCAAATCCTCAAAATAAAATTGTAATTCTAGCGGTTCACTTATACCTTGTTGTATTCGTATTAACACAAAAATCATGGGACAGGTTTCGGTTTTTCAAATTTCCCTTTCGTTACAAAGATATGTATGAATGAAGTATTCAGATAAGAAAAACTCCGGGCGAGTTTTTCATCCCTGTACAAAGTGAATGCAGTGAGTTAGTGAATATCACCCAATATCACTTTGCATTTTCGCTCATTACTTGGCCATGCAATGTCCATTTGACTTGAAATTTTCACACAATACCCTGTGGACATATGAGATAACAACACTATACATTTCATCAACCGTTCATCACTTTTTGCACATGTCAACAAAGTTACTAGATCCCTTTAACATTTCTCTTGCACCTAATTGTTCTTTGGCTTATGGTAACAGAAGAATGAAATGGGTTTTGATTTTTGAAATGTCTCCTTTACTGTAAAGTTATTGAAAAGCGCCGCTCTGTAACCTTTTTGCAATTGTAGTAGAAATCAATTAACAGTAGGTGATACATTTGACATCAATTTTGATTTTTTCATTCGTGAAATTCGGACTAGAATGGCGATTTATAAGTAGGGTAATTATCAGTATCTGATCATATAGATGAAACTATCATGATGTCCTGGTTTTGTTTGTTTTGTTCACATAAAAGGAGCTCTTTATAAGCGCAGTAGAGTTTATATGTATAGTTGCTGCGTTATTGTCTATTATTATTATCATTTTATGTTATATTCAAATGATTTGCCCTTGTCATACAGAATGGAGTATCTGTAGACCTGAAGAATCAGCGAGGCGACACAGCACGGTCCCTGGCCCTCATGAACGGACACATGAAGATCGTGAGTCTGATCGACAATAGGTGTATGTCGCCCTCTAGCCTCCGATCAGCGCCAGGTGAGAAAGCTTTTCAAGACAGGGATTTATTTATTTATTTATTTTTTGTATTTGTCAGGATCCAGGTGCGCTCATATAAATACAGGTTGTGTAAGTAGGCAAGACATAATTAATGCATTACAAATGTTATTCATTTATTTTGGGAGCTACTTTTTAAACTTGCCTGCATGAAAATAACTCTCTGATATCTTGCATTCAACTATATGCAAATTTATGGGGGCTCTTTGTGGCATTTTGGGGGCGAAGTTTCCTGAGCCCAGTGGATTCTTTTCATTGCTTCAAGATATGCATTATGCATCGCTGTAAAGGCCATGGGCCCTTTAATGATGTAGAGTTAATAGCATTACAATTGCAGAATGTTCTTTCTTTGTTTATTTGATCATATCTGCCCTATTTGTCTTCAATTCTAAAACATAACCTGTTGTTGAAGATGATTTTATTTTGGTATAACAAATATTCATATTGCCCTCACCAAGCGTATTGTAGGACTAGGGATTGTAATGTAAGTTAAAATGTTTTGTAGTATACAATTCTGGAATAAATATTTTGAAACACTTCAATTGATCTAATTAAACATGAACTGGTAATTCCCTTTCTGCTTAGGACGTATAGAATGATAACTTTTATGACAAATACATTACATTTTCTGTTTATTACTGTGATTCTCTCAGGATTGGGCGATGATATTGACCTGAGCTCATCGGATGAGAACTTCCAGACACGACCATCCAGGCCAAGCCACCATCACCATCATGGCAAAGGTCGGAGTTCAAAGGTCAAAGGTCTCAGCATCATGGACGGACCAGAGGCCCTTGCAAAGCTTTTGGGAAAGAAAAAATCTGCTTCACCAGTACATGGTAAGCCTTCCAATGGTCAGATTTTCATCAGATTTTAATTTATAGCTCTAATCAGGGCATATAGGTCAAAGTTCCAAGGTCAAAGGACTCAGCATCATGGACGGACCAGAGGCATTTGCAAAACTTTTGGGACAAAAGAAATCTGCCTCGCCCGTGCATGGTAAGTCTTGCAAGTTGCCATGGTTAGTTCTCAGGAAACTTTGGTAACTAGCTCCATGTATTAATGATATTTAATCCATATATACGAGGGGCGACTGAAAAGTTTTGAGCCTAACATAGAAAGGATTAAGATATGACGACCAAATTTGGTCTGATACACAAAGTTCAGGGTCCTGTAAAATAAGGATAAAGATTGCTATGAACAAGAAATTTGGTGGGTAGGCTTAAGATATGTGAAAGATTTTATGGACCAAATTATTTTGGTCATCATATCTCAATCCTTTCTATGTTAGGCTCAAAACTTTTCAGTCGCCCCTCGTATGTGTGTATGAAAGTATCTATTTTAATGCAAATATGATATATTGTATGTTGCTTAATGAGCTTTATTTAGTTCTTTCCACATAGCTGTGGATGGTTCTCTCTAATTATAATATGTCTCTTAAATATTTAGCAAGAGATTGAATAAAAAAACAGAGGAATGGATGGAATATAAAGTCTTTCTTGCAATATTGTATATGATATAGCAATGTACATGTACCTTGATTTTGAATTCACAACTTAACCTGTTCCCCACCATTTTGCCATCCCCATTGAGTTAATAGAGGGCTCACCAAGTTCCCCTGGGCATTGGGTAATATAAATAAATCATTATATGAGACTAGTTATGCGGCCACACCACTAACAAAAAATGTCAATAGCATGGCTTTGTTGGAAATATCCCTATACATAATACTTATTCTTATTCATATAACTTGAGTTACTAATTTGTGTAATCATTCATACCTCTCTCACCAGGTTCCGATGTCAGCCAGGGAGAGGATGCAGACGAAGCTGAGGACACTGCCTTCTGTGTGTCTGGCTCCCTTACTATCCGGAGCACCAGCTCTAGCTGCAGCAACAGCTCTGCAGGGGGTCTTGCCGGCGCCCTCGGTGTCAGCTGTGATGCAAGCCTGTCCAGCAACGAGGACAGTAGCCTCGACCGGAATGATTCCACGAGCGACCGGGAGGAGATGCAACGTCGCTCGAGTCACGGGGGTGTTGATCCCAATGAGTTGGTCGCCCACATCAGCAAGATTGGACTTGGTGATGGTGCGAGTCAAGGCTTCCCGGGTAATCTTCAGCATCATCAACCTCTTCAACAGCAGCAGCAACAAGAGGCACAGATGCATGTTGGTTGGAATTTGAGTCCCAATCTTCAGGTCTACCCCAACCCCAACATCCCTGGTGCGCCTCTCCCTCACCACCAACCCAGTCACGCCTCCTACCCTCTCCATCCTCCTGATCAACATCTTGGACAGCATCTTCCCGGTCACCCACACCCATCCCAGCATCCTGCCATCGGCTACACCTCCATGGTTCACCCACTGCAGGTCAATGAACTTCAGGTCAGTGACCCGGCCTCTCAGGGTCAAAGATCATCTGAGGTCACCCAGGAGGAGAAGGTCAGTCACCCGTTCAGCGACCTCCGGGAGCTGCTGGAGAGCCTCAGCCTGACCAAGTATCTTCATGTCTTTGAGGAGCAGGAGATTGATCTGAGGGTGTTCCTGACCCTGACGGATAGTGACCTCAAGGAAGTTGGCATCAAGTAAGTCAGATACCTTTTGGTTCACTGCATCAGTAGTTATACTGTACTTATTCCTTCCCTGAATGCATGTTGATGTTGCTGGGGAGCCTCAGTCTGACCAAGTATATTCATGTCTTTGAGGAGCAGGAGATTGATCTGAGGGTGTTCCTGACTCTGACGGATAGTGACCTCAAGGAAGTTGGCATCAAGTAAGTCAAGTTATAACTTTTTGTTACTTCACTTTATCAATTATTGTTAAACGTAATTGTTTTCATATGGTGTTTATAAATTACCTACTTGGGTTGATTTCTGACAGTAGTTGTGTCACAGGAAATTAGTTTTTGCTGCTTGAGCCAATATTATTTGTACTTATCTACACTTTCATAGTAAAGAACAATTGCTGTATCCAAAATTATAATAACTATCAATATCACAGAATAATTGACTAATACATGTTTTTTCGCAACTTCATATTGTTGGATTTTATAATCATAATTTTTATACTGAAAATTATTCCATTAATTTTTTTCTGTTGCATTATCTTGTCTCTTGTTTCCATTTAGTATGATAGATGACAAGTTTTGAATTTAAAAAAAAAATGTAAAGTAAGAAGTTACAATGAATGAGATTATTAACTACATTACATCTAAGAAATTTTGTTCATAATTTACTGTTTATTGTTTCTTTGATAGTTCTTGAAAATGTGGGAAAGTAAATGAATCAAATAAAAATCTCTTCATCCATCTTTAGACTTATGGGTCCAAGGCGCAAACTAACCAATGCCATAGCAAGATGGCACAGCCAGGCTACGCCATTCAGCAACAACTTGGAACAGGTGTATGCTGACCGAGTGGAGACTGCCATGCAAGAAATGGCTGTTGAGCTTTCAGAGGTATGTCATGTGTATTTAATGATTGGTTGATTGATTCTTTGATTGATTGACTAATTGATTGGTTGGCTGATTGATTGATTCATTTATTGTTTATTACAAGTTTCCTACTATTAACAACAAATTTAAATTGGTGTTTGCTGACAAAGAGTCGAGACTGCCATGCAGGCCATGCAGGAAATGGCTCTAGATCTTTCAACATATTCAATTGGTTGTTAGATACATTCACTATTTGTTTGCAATTTTGGAACACTTTTCACTAATTACACCCTATCATAGTCACCTCATCAAGTCTTATATGTTATTGTCTTATATGTAGGTAGGGCAGTAGGAGGATTAATTGGATGCTCAGGTACCTCAGGAAGGAGGGCTGAATAGTATGGTGACAATGACAATGATTGACAATGATTTGTTAAATTCTCAAAAATGGCCCCTCACGGGGGCATGGGAGAAACACAAAGATACAAGTGTATATAAACATACACTGTAATTATGTGTAAATATTAAAAGAACTTAATATCTACATCAATTCTAAACATGATAAAACAAACAAAACCTTTGGCAACACTTTGGCGACATTTGACACCTCGCAAGAAAATATGAACAACAATATGGTAAAGCGATGACTGATGGAATTCACTTTTGATATGAAATCTCTGGAATACTTGCGACTTGTCAATCTTAACCCATTCAGGACCGGTCCCCAAAATGACAATGCATGTCATGCCGACATCAAATGGTCTTCAATCAGTAAAATTTACCGGGGCTACATTCGCCCCCAAAAAGACATTTTTGGGCTCAAAACGTCCACAAAAAGCAACTTCCGTTTGATGTAATTTGATACCCTTTCACCATTATCTCCCTAAAGGTAGTAGCAATCACCTGAAAGGTGAGGGTCATACCTCAAGGCATGGCGGTTTGCATAGCTAAGCTGGACAGACACAAAAAACAGACACAACCTCCTCTTTTAGTAGTATAGATATTGCTATATAACCCTCCTAATCTCATCAGTCATACATTTCATTGCCTCTCCTGGTAGGTTGGGATGAAGAAGGACCAGTTAGATGCTCAGATACTCCAGGTGAGGGAGCTGCGTAGCGTGGTGGAGGGATGCACGACAGAGGCAACTCTTTTGTCCAACTCCTCTCCTATTGCAATTTGATTTGTTATATTGGGGTTATTTTGTTAATAATTTTAGTTAATAACCTGGTTGGAGGTAACAGCTTGTGGGAATGATCTTCTCAGTGCCCATGAGCTGCTCGGAAGGAATACTCCCCAGGGGGTGGAGATGGTGCACACAATGTGTGCGTGCTGGCATTAAATTGTATCCTACATGTATGTCGACCATGGTTATAATTGTGTGAAGCACAGAGAGATGATATTGTATCATATTAGGCCCTTTATAAATCTAACATACTATTATTATTATATCGATAATATTGTCAGTCTTATATTTCTTTGTCCTAATACTTGTAGGTTGGGATGAAGAAAGACCAGTTGGATGCTCAGATACTCCAGGAGAGAGAGCTGAGGAGTGTGGTGGAGGGATGCCTGATGGAGGATAAGAAGGTCCATCAACAGATGATCACCATGGTAACGGATACCAGCAAGCTGTGTCATCGCATGCGGCAGCTGTATGACAATGTCAGGTGGGTAGTGTGTACTCATCATCTTTTCTTATTGCCCCCAAACTTCCTGCCAATGGCGGGGGAAATCTGAGCACTACATTCTTGGCCTCTGCCAGATCACAACTACATTATACATGTACATTACAGCAAATGTTGTTGACAAATTGATTAGACTTGACATTATAGAATGTGATATAATATATACATGTGTGTCATACGAAACAAACAAACAATAGAGTTTATAAATTTTTAATGTAGGATTCCCTTGTTTCTATTATTAAATTCCAAAATGATATGTTATTAAATAACATATTTTACTCCCTTCTATTGTCCTCCTGTAGATGCTACCAGGTTGAGCTGATGAGGCGTGTTCAGTCTATGCCGCTATTGTCCAGGCGGGAGTCAGATTCGGGGATGCACACGGAGGGCACAAATTCGCCCCCCTCTGACATCGTGCGCTCCATCATGAGTAGCCCCTTCCTCAGGGGCACAGCTGCTAGCTCCGCCCACCCCGCCAACCAGCCAATGGGATTCCCCGTTAGAGATGGCAGCCACCCTGGCTCCACAGAACAATCCCTCTCATTGGATGGTATTGAAGGCGGGGAGCTGCGCAAGCTTTCAATGGTTGAACTGATAGAGAATCTCGGCCAGTTGTCACACAAGCTGGGTAGGATTGTTGCCATGGTGACCAACAGTGTGGACAAGGTCGTTGATGGTCAGAGTGCCTTTTCTCCAAATTCTAGTGGTAATTCGCTGCCATGAATGAATATGTGACCGGATATACATCTACGTAGCAAAACCCTGCACTTGTTGGTTATCTATGTTTTTATGCCTCCGCCAACGAAGTGGCCGGAGGCATTATGTTTTCGGGTTGTCCGTCCGTCCGTCCGTCCGTCCGTCCGTCCGTCCGTCCGTCCGTCCGTCCGTCCGTCCGTCCGTCCGTCCGTCCGTACGTCCGTCCGTACGTCCGTCCGTACGTCCGTCCGTACGTCCCGTTTTCGTTCTCGCGATATCTCAAGAACCAGTTGACGGATCAATTTCAAACTTGATATGAGTGTACATATTGGGGTGACAATGATCTGATTAGATTTTAGGGGTCATGAGGTCAAAGGTCAAGGTCACAGGACTCAATATATATGCAAAAATGCCTCGTTCTCGCGATATCTCAAGAACTGGTTGACGGATCAAATTCAAACTTGGTATTAGTGTAGATATTGGGGTGGCAATGATCTGATTAGATTTTAGGGGTCATGAGGTCAAAGGTCAAGGTCACAGGACTCGATATATATGCAAAAATGCCTCGTTCTCGCGATATCTCAAGAACTGGTTGACGGATCAAATTCAAACTTGGTATTAGTGTAGATATTGGGGTGGCAATGATCTGATTAGATTTTGGGGTTCATGAGGTTAAAGGTCAAGGTCACAGGACTCAATATATATGCAAAAATGCCTCGTTCTCGCGATATCTCAAGAACTGGTTGACGGATCAAATTCAAACTTGGTATTAGTGTAGATATTGGGGTGGCAATGATCTGATTAGATTTTGGGGTTCATGAGGACAAAGGTCAAGGTCACAGGAATCAATGTATGTGCAAAAATGCCTCGTTCTTGCGATATCTCAAGAACCGGTTGACGGATCAATTACATACTAGGTATGAGTGTACATATCGGGGTGCCACTGATCTGATTAGATTTGGAGGGTCATGAGGTCAAAGGTCAAGGTCACATGACTCAATATGTATGCGAAAATGGCTTGTAATTGCAAAATTTCAAGAACTGAATGTCAGATTTCAATCAAACTCGGTACCTGTATCATAAAGAGTCAACGTAGCCATAAAATGTTGGGGTCATGAGGTTGAGGTCAAGGTCACGGGACTCATTATACATGCAAAAAAGCTTGTAATACCAAAATCTCAAGAACTAAATGTCAGATTTCAATCAAACTTGGTACCTGACTGTTTTTTAGGGAGCCATCAAAGATTGGGATCATATGGTCAAGGTCACAGGACTCAAAATATAAGAAAAATTAAATCAGTGCATGTTAATTTGGGCATATTAAAATCGCGTGATAGCGGAGGCATAATTTTCGATTGCGCGCAATCGAAGATCCATCTAGTTAAGAAATTGACATTGTACATAAAAGTTCACATAATGTACATGTAAGTCAAGGAATTATGTTAGTAAAATTGAAACAATCACATCTTTGCCAAATATTGTCCGATGTTTTTGAAGAAGGCATCAAATGAAAGCTTGGGATGAGCCCTTTCTCATGGCTTGGAAATCTTAATATTGATTTTTGCCACCAAGTGCAGGGTTTTGCTATATCTTGGCACATATATAGTATTAATTTTGTTTTGTATTTATTTGTATTACAGGTAATATCATGTATTCCTTCATTATAATACTTTTTGTTATCAGCATCAAACGGGTTTGAGTTTTTTTCTTATATGTACAAATATTATATAAAAGGCAATTGACAATGTGAACAAGATATCAACATGTAACTGTAAGTGCCAAGAGTGCATTTTCCCCAAAGACTATCTTGAATCCAATACCTTGAATTAATGTAATTTTTTTCACCTTGCACTTTAAGTATATATTTCTTTTCTGTTGTATTTATTAAACTTATTGATTATAGTATGCTCCCCTGGGAGTTGAGATGGTGCACAAGATAATTGTGCGGATTTGAACTGTACCTGATGACCAAGGGTAATAATGCACCTCTGAATAGGGAACCTACAGTAGATACATGGCGCTCTATAAATGCTATGTATTATTATTATTATTTTGATTAAAAGAGGGCAAAGAAAATGGGATTCCATCGGGATTCGAACCCGAGACCTCCGGATTGCTAGACCGGTGCTCTGCCGACTGAGCTATAGAAAACCCTAGTACGGTGCTCCCTCCCTGAAACCCCTTAATTCTCATTGCCGAGTGGTCAGGAAGCTATTATTATTATTATTGAAAACAAGATGCCAAAGCTTTCAATCATAGTAGATAATCATGACGCGATTGTGTCGGTAGTTTGTTTTCCACCATCGTGGTAATCAACTTGGTCACATTCTTATCAGTTTCTGACAGTTGTATCACTACTGTCAACAATCCCACGCTGTGTTAACTGCCCCCCGAGGCCCAGTGCTATCACAGAGATCTGCCCTGGTTCTAAGAAAGTGCCAACCCTGATAAAAATCTACTGGATGCAGACTTGAGTGCTACAAAATTACGATAATCACGACCACAGTTTAGGCCCTCAAAGTGAGGTTTTCATCTAACAGAGAATCACGTAATGATTGTGTGTATGATGCAAATCACTCAATACAAAAAAAAAATCTGGCCACATAAAACATACAAAGGAAATACAGATGAACAAGGCTTTATTGATTGGGAATATGACGAAACAGGAGCACAATGACATAAATTATTACTTTTGTTATATGTGAGAATAGAAAAGTTGATTGATATATGGCATGCTCTCATACATGTTCCCTTTTGAACTTATGTCTCATTACATCTGCAGCAGTTGATATACACACTCAGAATCCTCGATTAATTTTACAGTGACAGGCTGTAACTTCATTGATATGTAATAAACAGGATGGAATGGACATTAATGGGTGTACAATACAAAAATAAGTTTGAATTGTTTATCTAAATAACTTTGTTAAAAAATGTATTGAGATCTTTCCTTGGATCTAGTTATAGTAAATAATCTGTATTTAAATTTTGTCGTGCATTCCTACTGACTATAATTATCTGCGGTCTGTATTTTATATATGCTGCAAATTTGATAGAACAGTAGGCCTACCTTTGACATTCAATTCATTATATACTTATTATGTACTTATACATCCATTGTAACTATAAGGCGATGACAATTTTGTAAAGCATTTTGATTTTTGATTATCAAGGTAAGATTGCCCAATGTAATCAGTACTGAACTTTTTGTTTACAACATTTTTACACATTTTTATACGTATTCACCAATCACGAATAAGTGTGCTCAGTCGCATAAAGGATTTTAGTAATATATTTGGTATGTTTAAAGGGGTAGTTCATTTTTTGTAGAGAGGGCACTGCACATCACAATTTTTTTGTGAGGTAATGAAAAAGTGAGTGTCGAATTTGAGAGAACATGCAATTTTATTGGCAGAATAAACTTTATTTGCTCAAAATCGGTCAAAAAAATGCCTGAAATATCAATAAATATATCTGATCTTATAATTATTTGGGGCCCAAATAATTAGATGATTTTTGTCAAAAAATTAAAAAAATGCTTACACTTTTTCAAAAATTTCAAAAGCGTTTTTTAAATAGTTGTTGATGATGTATCTACTTAATCATTATTTCAATAAAACATCACATGCATAATTTTTTATGAAAAATGGTTTAAACCAATGCCTTTTTAGAGAGCACCCTCTTGTGTTTTAATGGCTCTTTTTGCATGATAACAGGCTTTTTACTTAGTCGTTTGTAATGTTGTATACCTTTCGAGCATGGTGGAGTAATAACTATTATTTTATAATGTTACTGTCCAGGTTTGGTTACTAAAGTTCAGCCTTACCAAAAACTGTACTACCCCTTTAATTTCAAGCAGAATTTTCAAGTTATTATGCATCAGTCATACATTTTGTAAATTATTAGGCGAGGACAAATCTAAAGCCTTTATTGTTTAAAGTCGAGGTGAATTGGATCATGAAAACAGTACTTCACTAACTGAAGTGTGCTTAAATGTATTTCTTGTTACATTTGTAACATACTGTATTATGTATAACAGTATTCAATAACTTCAGTATTCAATAAATGTATGAATGATAAATTCAGTATTTAGTATCGACTGAAATGTTTGTTGTTTGGCATATAAACATACAAATGATTATCGTATGTTTATCTAATTGCCTTGTGAGTGCATGTATGAGCATGCTTTCATTGTATTGCTTAGAAAACGTTTCATTTATTCAACCATAAAAGTCAATAAACATTTACAATATAAAAACAAGATACATGTATTCAGTGGCGTAGACAGGTTCTTACACCTGGGGGGGATGATTTGCCGTTCACCGGACCAAGACCCAATTTTTTCGAGACCAATACAATTGCTTGAAAGTCCTCTCAGTGGGGGGGGGGGGGGGGGGGGGGGGGGGGGGGGGTAGATGTGAAGATGGTCGTGACCAGGTGGGCGAAAGCAGTTTTGGATTTTTTTTTTTGGGGGGGGGGGGGCAAAACCTATGGGGGCTCAGGATTTTGTGTGTGTATATAGGGGCTCATGCCCAACCACACTCACAGTGCTGCCAACTTTTGAGCCAGGTGAGAGTGAGACATTGCAAAGATCGAAGCAACCAAGCTCCGAGGGAGCGAAGTGACTGAGCGGGGGAGGGTGTAGGAGGGGGGTGTCCCCCTCCCACGCTAGAGAGATTTTGCATTTTTGGACTTGAAATTGTGCATTCTGGTGCTTACCTAGATAGGAAATTCGGGCTTAACATTGACTGTATCTGGGAAAGCGTGTTATGATTGATCGACCAGAAATGTTAAATATATTTTCACAATAATATAATAATTGACACACTAATAAATATGCACCTCAATACAGGGAGCGAAGTGACTGAGCGGGGGAGGGTGTGGGAGGGGGGTGTCCCCCTCCCACGCTAGGGAGATTTTGCATTTTTGGACTTGAAATTGTGCATTCTTGTGCTTACCTAGATAGGAAATTCGGCTTAACATTGACTGTATCTGGGAAAGCGTGTTATGATTTGATCGACCAGAAATGTTAAATATATTTTCACGATAAAACAAATAATTGACACACTAATAAAATTGCACCTCAATACAGGGAGCGAAGTGACTGAGCGGGGGGAGGGTGTGGGAGGGGGGTGTCCCCCCCTCCCACGCTAGGGAGATTTTGCATTTTTGGACTTGAAATTGTGCATTCTGGTGCTTACCTAGATAGGAAATTGGGGCTTAACATTGACTGTATCTGGGAAAGCGTGTCATGATTTGATCGACCAGAAATTTTAAACATATTTTCACGAAGAAAACAAATAATTGACACATATGCACCCCAACACAAATATATTTAGCATCATACACAGTTCCAACATCACCATATGCACATTATGTATGATCCAACAACTTAGCCTATTGCCAAGAATGAGTCCGAGGGGCGAAGCTACCGAGGGCTGGGGCAGGGCCAAATAGGGAGGATTTGGGAGGGGATACCCCCCTCCCACGGAGAAGATTTTGCATTTATATATATATACTTGAAATGGTGCAATGTGGTGCACGTCACACAAGGAGCCAGAGCAATGCCAGCCTACACTGGAACTACGTGGCCCGATATACAGAAAAAATTACTCACCCCTGACCATACGCAAGTTACACAACAAACTGAGATAATCTGTTCGCGCGCGAAGCGCGCAGCAAAAATTGAAAGTTGATGTATAAATTACCTTTTTAACGTTAGAATTAACTTAAGTCTTAGCTCATACAACTTAATGTTTTCTTTCCCACTCGTATACAGCTACACACAACAAAAAAAATATCCTTCCCTAAAACCTGGGGGGGGGGGGATGATTGTACATGTCATCCCCCCCACC